>JASDQU010334639.1:1328-12698 GCA_032191745.1 Picea mariana
CACACCTGTAGCCATAATAATTGGAGTCAATTCGCTTGTAAATATCTTACCTAGACCTCCTCTTCTTTGACTTAGAGGGATTATTGAATAACTCTTTGATTTCGAGGAGGAATTTCATAGCCTTGAAGTATTTGTAACTGAAACCCTTTCCAGTGGCACCAAGCACATCAACTTCATTCCCTTCCAAGTCCATCATCTTAGCCCCTACTTTGGAATAATTAGGAAGACCAAGCTCTACGAGCTGAGACTCTCAGTGCCCCTTTTGCCCGATCAACAAGAAAGGAACCCTGGTGGATGTCTTAATTATAATACTCTGTTAACCTCAAGAATGACTGAAGGCCCATATTGTATATTTAATAGAAGTTAAGAAGCATATTTGAAAAAACAATTGATGATCCATAAGCTTCACTAACATAACTTATTGTTGAATATTGAGCATTGCCTTGGCTTCGACCCTCTCGCCCTTGAGATCCTCACTCAAGTATTTACTAAGGAGCTCCTATTTATTCTTCTCAACAACCATGCACTCAATCTCTTTCTCATCGAGAAGGGGAACATGGGAAACAAAATCTCTCTCTCTCTCTGCTGCTAGTTTCCCTTGTCCCACTCTCCAATTTCTTCTGCCACATCCTCCTCTTCCTTGAATATGACCGACTTAATGGAAATGACCTACCTGCTCTTGACCATCAACCTAACCTCACTCTTGATAGACTCAATCCTTTCCCACTCCCTTATTTCTTTGGTCCACATATCCTCCACCATGGGCCACTCAAATTTCTCCAATATACCATCCTTATCATCCCTATAGCCATAATAACTGGCATTAATTCACTTGTAAATCAAACCTCCTCTTCTTCACCTCGACGGGCCTATTGAACAACTCTTTGACGCCAAGGAGGAATATCACATCTCTTGGACACCAATTGTAACATGCCATATTCTAGCAACCAATTGTACAAGTGGGTCCACAAAATTCCTCCCCAACATCAAAGAGTTATTTGATAAGCCCCCCGAGGCGAATAAGGGGAGGTATAAGTATGAAATTTACAAGCAATTTGATACCAATTATTATGGCTATGGGGATGACAAGGACAATATCTTGGAGAAAGTCAAATTTCTTGTGGAGGAGGAGATGCGAGCCAAATCACTAAGGGAGTGGCAGAGGATTGATTTTTTCAAGAGGGAGGTTAGGTTTACAGTCAAGAGTGGAGAGGTTGCTACTATTAATCTAGTCTTGTTCGATGAAGAGGAGGATGTGGCAGAAGAAATGGGAGAGCAGGACAAGGGAAACCATCAATAGAGAGAGCGAGAGTTTGATGTCCATGTGCCCCTTCCAGTTGAGAAAGAGATCGAGTGCATGGTTGTGGAGAAGAAGAAACAAGAGATTCTCAGTAAATACACAAGTGAGGATCTCATGGAGGAGAAAGTAGAGGACTATTATCACATTATTTGTACTTGTGCAAATCCCACCACAAGATTCACAAATATTGTGTAACTATGGAAGAATATACCAGTATCACCTAAGTAGATACTTCCCTCATTTTTGTGATGGAAGAGGTCAACCACAAGGGAGGATTCCCTAGTGACCTCAAGGGATAAAATGGCAAGTTTAGTAGCCAAGCCTACCACCCCCTATATTTATCACCAAATGGTTGGTCTAGGTGAGGGGAAGAGAAGATGTTTGAAGATGATTTGGCACCTGCTCAGAACAAGAACACTTTGCAACATATATATAACAATTTCCAAGCTAAAGTATGCAATAAAGACCTCTTTAGGACACTAGATAAGTTAGATTGTTGTGGCTGTTGCAAATTTCAGCAGTAAACCAATGTTATAAAAAATATAAGTGATTTGTAACAACAACAATAATAAGTGCTCAGAAATACCACAATTGACCATGAAAATTAAGCATACAACTAATATAACATTACCCAATTGTTAAAGGAAATTTCTGAGTGAGTTAAGCCACCTTTAGATGAGTGTATGCAACAAATTAAAATGATTTTGGATGGTTGTAGAAAACTTTTATAACAACAACAAGAAATATAGTGAGTTTTTTGGGGTTAGAGTTAGCATAGTTAGTATAATGCTTGAGAGTTTTGATAAAGAAGTTCTATCAATCAATTCACCGTAAGAGTGCTTTAAGATTAGTGCCTTTATAGGGTTATGGAGTCTTCCAATGCAACCAATATTGAAGGTTGATCTACTTGAAACCAAGAGGTAGGATCTAAACCCTAAGGTGCAATCACATTTGGGCCTTAGACTTTAGATCTTGAGGAGAGGGACATCTAGGGTGCAAGTACGTTTGGGCCCTCGAAATCCTTCCTCCCTTCTTGTAGCTTCAAATAGGTCAAAGATCAATTATCTAGGGATAAAATCCTAAAGTGCTAGCACTTTAGGGATTTAGGGTTCTAACCCTATCAAGGACAATCAACAAATTTTAGACAAATATCACCTTGTGAGATGAATAAGCACTTATGTTCCTATCTTAAGGTTTCAATTAACAAGACTTCTTGCAACAAAATATCAATTTCACCATAAACACTAATAGCATAAACAAAAATTGCAAAAAATTACTAACTTCATCTAAGAAACCAAGAACATTTCACTATAATTGCATAAATATCCATCCAAAATCAACAAACCATCCATAACAGATCCTTTCCAAGCATAACACACGAGAGAGAAAGAGCTAGTAACCCCTAAGGGCCAAAAATTACCGAAGTAGTGCCTCACAATGGTGAGGAATGAATGATGAAAAATGAAAGTGAGGGTTAGCCTCATGAGGCTACCCTCACATATTTGTCCACATAACATAACAAAATTTCAATTCAAGTGGGGTCAAGCCCTCATTTAACCTTTACGAATGCAAAGAGTGCAAAATAAATCATAATAGCCCACACATGTGAGACATCAAGCCCTCTTGGGCAAGGAAGATGCCTCCAAATTCCATGTGGCACCTATCCAGTGCAAGGTGGGAGAAATAGACACCTCTCCTCACCCCCAATTCATGCCAACCATCCATGTGTACACCAAACCCTAACTGCATCATACCCTAGAAGGTGAAATCATCACGAAAATAGGGCTAGTGTCCAAGATCTAGGTGTTGCGTCCAAGTCTTGGGGAGCCACATATTGTCTCTATCATTTCTATGACTGTCTGTTGCTACAATGTCCCCGATCTTGGTGAAGAATGAGCTATGGGGTGCTCTGCCCAGCCTATGGTATTTTAACTCATACATGTGCCATCATGACTGAATCTGTTGATACCAAGCCCATCTATCCATCATTCAAGGTTCCAAGGATGTGAGAGTTGATGTTTCAGAGTGGTGAGTCACTAGATGACCCACTTCTCTCCATCACACGTGCAAAGGTCCTACAAATAAAGGCACAATGTCTTAGGTACAAGCCCAAGACCTCCCTTAAATAAACCATGTCAGGGCCATCCAAAACAAACCAAAGCATAAAACAAGGTTATCCAAGGTTCATAAGAAACATTAGTCCTTAAAGAATGCAAAGAAAGTTGCAACTTAATATATAAGCCATGTAAGACAATTCACCTTAGTATCCCCTTCAAGCATCACACCAACCCAAGACTCCATACGAGTTGACAGGTTTAAGTATGGAAGGGCCTTCATCCAACCCTATTAGGTGTGCCACCTAGACAAGAAATAAAATAACCCAGATAAAGGGATAGGTTCCGAGAATGACAGGAAATAAAGAAACACTTCAAGAGTAAGTGTGACAATGATATGGTTTTAGGGATTACTTCATGGCTCATGGTGTCATTAAATCCATTTCTATGAGCATCTTTGTGGAGGGTGCGCTTGCTCTTGAGTTACCCCATATTTACGTGCTATTTTTTCCAAACCCCTTTATCAACCATCTTTCTAGTCCACTTTATCATATTTGCAAGTTCCCTTTTATAAGGTTTCAAGATTTAACATTGCTATTTGGGACTGAGGTGAGCACTGAAAGAGTAGATCTGAAGTTTGGATTGGATTTCGTTAGTCCTTTTTTGTTGCCATTCCTTTATTTCTTTAATATAATTTTCTTATTCTTTTAATAGTAGCTGCAATCAACCTCTAGGCCTTAAACCCCTCTTCTCATGAGAGAATGGACCATGACCCATTACCTAAGTTTTGTACACTATGAAAGGCTCCAGGATGGAAAGTATGTTGGGGAACAAAATGTTACCCTTGTGAAGGCCCCCTAGTAGTACCCCTTTTCCCTGGGTGGTGACAACACAGGACTAGGGCATAGAAGCTGACCACCAAGTTGAAACAAGGAAATTGACACAATTTCCCAAACTAGTGATCCATTATCCAACTTCAACCAAAGATCCTCATCCACATGCCCAACAAATTAAGAAAAACACTTTGCATGAAAGAAGGACTAACATGACTCATGGTGATTATGGCTTACCATCTCCCATACTCTCAGTTGATTGGATGTGAATGAGCCTTGGTTGACCTATAGCTATAAAGTTGAATAAGGGGTGATGTTGGGATACCATCTGTGGAAATGTTGATCATCATCATGGTTGAGATCATGTTCTCCATTATGAGCCATGAGACATGATCTCCTCTAGTTACCCCTAGGCATGGGGGGGTAACATCTGGCTCCAACATGGGGACATGTGCTCACCGTAGAGCGCATGAGAACCTTCATATCTCTGGTTGTCCAAGACCTGCAATCCTACACCCACTTCAAATGACAACACTGATTAGAAGTATCTACTGGTGGATGTGATCCACCAACATTAGTGACAAATCCAAAACCATAATGAAAATAATTTTTTTTCACTAAGCTACAAAATGATAGGGCGGTAACACACAATGACTAAATTCAATTTCCTAACATGTATTCATTATATACAAATGGGTATGTAATGTATACAAGAAAGATGAAAGACTATGCTAGCATGAATACAGGATGCAACATATATACAAATGAAATGCAAGATGCAAATGTCCTAACCTACACTAATCTATGTTAGTTGGAATGATAGGTATAATTATATGATCAATGAAACCATCCTAGAATTGTATCATAATATCACCCTTGTGCTTCATCATAAACCAAAATAAAGAGAAGTCAATCACAAAAAGATCATGAGTTGGGACATACACCATACCATAACTAGTCATAGAATACAACTCATGGAGGCAGTGTTGAGGCGAGGAATGGAAAGCCCTCACTCAAGAATTTTTGAATCTTACTAGGCTAAGGTAAGATAGGTAGGAATGTTACCTTGGGTTTATATCCTTGCAAAAATATCAATCATCCCTCAAGAAATATGTTCTTGGACCCGATGCTATGTTAAATTGGTGTGTCTTAGCTTAAAAATGTAAAAATTTATATGTAAATGATTACAAGAATTAAAATGAATGAAGTAAAGAACATGACAATCTGAAAATTAGAATTACACCAGTCTCAATTGAGAAAAAAACATATTTTTATTAATAAAATATTTTTTGAGTTATATCAAGAATGCCTCTTTTCAAACCGCTGCAAGGGTGAGGACCAAGATCATACTTAGAAGTCTAAGATGGAATTGAACATCATACATAGACAACTGGTGTCTGAACAAAAATGACCAAGACTATATACACTAGATCAACCAAGTCATAAGCCCACCAAGTCTTGACTCTACAAAATAATCTTAATCAGACCTGAAACTTAATTAAGAAATTCTAATAAAACTACATAAACTATCAAGAGAATTGAATGAACTTATGAAGCATGTCAAATATCAATACTTTCTAGTCCTTTCTTCTTTGCCACCTTTAGAAATATCCCGCTATAAACAAGAGGATTTAGCCTTTTTAAGGAACTCAAAAAATGGAAGAATGAAATTCATAAATCTCAATATGAAACAAGAGAAAAACTTATCAAAAGTGTTTCTCTCTAATTCCTCGTGTCTTCTTTGTCCTTTGGTTCTTCTTTTATTCTCTAAAAGGTAGTTCATCAAGTAGTTGAACTACTTTTGGTTACTAAAGTTAAATAACTTTAGTTAATAAATAGGACAATAACTTTATTGATAAGGATAATTAATAAATAAATAATAACTAAATAGGTGGGGTGCCCTCTTATGTCCTTTAAATTTTCAATCATTCCCTTGTTTCTCCATAATCATCATCACCCTTCATGCACATATCATTATAACAATAAATATAAACTGCAGTTAAAATAAGCATGATTTAAAAAAAATAAACACTCGTATCTCCCAAAAACTTATATGGCATGATTTATGTTTTCTAAAAGTGATAATTATAGTATCAATTGTCCAAAATATGAGTGTCTCAAAGTCAAAATATGCCATCAAGATAAAATAAAAGTAAAAGTCATATTTTTTGTGTGAGGTTGTCTGCCTTTGTGCACTACCCTCTGACATTGTTATCTTCTCCTTGATCAAATATGCACATGTAAATTTATTTTCTTCACTCATGGGGACTTCCGGATGGATTCCATTAAAGGTAATTATTCTTACATTGTCTTCAAGTTTGAGAGGCAAGGATTTAATCATGTAAGTTGATGTTTTAGAGGAATTATAATTGATTGAAATAGTAGGCCGTTGTTTTTTACTTGGTCCAGGTTCAATAACCAAGGCTTTATACTTTTTGGGAAGCTAAGGCGAGTGTGATGAAATGGTAGTACAACATGAGGTGGAGGAGGATGTGGTAAGGTCATAGTTGGTCAGTGACCAATACCAGCTGGAGGATTGACAGGTGGATCATTCCAACCATCATTAACTAGAGGCTGGACTTGTACACGAGGTTGATTAGGAATGTATGCAATGCTTGGGTGATGCTGAAGATAATTAGGTTGAATAGGGGGAATGATTGGTGGTTAAGGGGGTTGAAAAGTTGGGTGCCCCACAAGATTCAAATAACCACTATGTACCAACTCATTAAACTCCTCAGAGTTTGCATCAAAATGTATATAGAACCTCATCCTCTTGTTCCTCCCTCTTTTCCAAAATGCATTTGGCCTTCTGCCTCTGTTACCTCTATTTCTTATGTTGCCACACTAGTTATCGCCTTTGCTGAAAAAACTCATCTATATCATCCACATCCAAATTAGCAAGTATATAAGACATAACATATAAAACATTAAATATTATTTGTCAACTTGACTAAATTTGGCTCTTTAATGACATAACCATGCAACATAAAAGGGAGATGAACATGAAAAGTGAAACAAGGGAAACACAAGAGCTTCTACACACACACACCTAATTTATCATTCAAACTCTGTAATTTGTCCTGAAAACTTCCATTATGTATAGGCCATTTCTCTTTTATAAATGTGAACATGGAAGTATATGGAGAATTGGGGTTTGTATGAGTGGGAATAATTTGTGAAAAATGAATTATGATAGGGATTACATAACAAAATGTTCAAATTTAAATTAAAAAAAAAACAAAAAAAACTTAATCATTTCCTATGTATTTCCTTAACAACCAATCAACCTTTGAACTGTTTTTATTCAAAACATGGGCTATCATCCATTTCTGCTCATTATTGTTGTTCATCCTTTATTTCCAAACTAAAACTTTTCTTTAAATTGCATAGACAAGGTGATTCAGATTTATGAGGGAACAAAATGAAACAAAAAAATAAGATAGAAACACAAAGATACAACAATACTCAATTTCTATTAAAGACTAAAATATGCAGACACTGTAAAAGAAAATACAAAGTGAAATGTACTCGCTAGAATGGTGGTAGCTTAACTCTGAGAAGAGATGTGATAGCTACACACATTCGCAAGAAGATGATTATAATGAGGCTCCCAAGGAATTTTTAACATAAATCATAAATGAAAGAAACCACAAACATCCAAAACCATAACCTCGGAAGATAAAATGCCAAAAGGTTTGTGGGCCCTGATGGGGGTAATTGATACGTCGACTTCTCTAGGGCGTAAATTTTGCATACGATCTCTGTTTGGGGCGCTTGATACCTTGTCGGAAAGATCTATCTGAGGAGTACGTATTCTTAATGACCAAATTAATGGGTGTTGCCACATCAAAAAACCGTCGTTTAGGGTCTCAAAACGACCCCATAAGTTTGGGACACGAAAAACTGTAGTAAAATTTCCAAAATGGAAACTGTATGTTAACCCAGTGGAATAGGTGGGAGACCACTGATGTCTACCTGGATCATTCCTAAACCCTTAGGAAGCAATGGTCTCCATTACGTTGATTTCCCCCATCAAATGGGAATTTTTTTGCTAAACTTGATGCTTGGTGAGCCACTTTCCTCAGTGCAATAGCTACCTTGCTTTGACAACCCGATAGAGTTGGATCTTTTGTTGGCGGGTGTCCTTAACCTGTGTGTCCATAATCTAATCAATAATCTCTTGTTCCATGTGTTAACACTTGGTATTTTCTTTGGGTTGTACCAAAGAAAACCCAAGGTAACTATTTCAACCAACTTTAGATTGTATTTTGACCCATATAATCAGAGAGGGCTCTCTCAAAACCAAAAGGATTTCACACTCAATAAATATGCAATAATAACACTTAGGTCAGATTATGATATAATATAGGTTTGTTTTTGTTTTAAAGAGATGGTAGGACACACAAGAGATAAAGTACCATTGGGCAATGGAGTCGAATTCTGAAATACTATGAATATTAACATAGCTATGTATTCATGAGGGAACAGAGGTAAAATAAGCACACCTTTTCAACAATAAACAATATTCAGATGATGACAATATAGAAATAAGAAAATCCCATTACAAACTAGGTCATCTAATAAAGATGAATTATCATATGTAACTTTAGAAGAAATAACATGAAGGCTGACTACAATGAACATAACACCTAACAAAGGGTGAATTATGGACCTGCAATCATTAAAAAATGACACATGCATTAACTATATGAGGGGAGAATCTATCAAGGATGAATTCCGATAATTTATTCTTAGCTATGCTTAGAAGAAAGAACAGAAGTGAAATGAATGTGAACTGAGGAAAAACACACTGAAAGGGGACACCATGATGAATCTTTGCTATAAAAAACACTCTCTGCTTGTATTAAAATTCATGAGAAAATAGAAAGTTTTCCAGCTACAAAGGAAGGCCTCTCTCCAACCAGTCGACCCCTTTTTTAGTCTTTTGCATATGAATATATAGACCTTTTACAAAAGCTATCTCAAAAGTTCGAGCTCTCTAGACTTTTTCTAAAAATAGAAAATAGTTACAAGATTGGTTGACACCTGTAAATGACCTCCTATCTTCTAGGTAACAGTTACAAAAATATGCTGAAAGATGTGAACTGTTTTCTATTTTGATGGAAATCAAATCAAATACAAATCATTAAAAATAAACTAAATTAAAGAAAAGGCTGCAATGTCTCGAGTTGTTTGGAAGGTTGCTCGATCAAATCTCCTTGGAATCTGGAATAATTTTTCAATGTACCATTTGTCTCTAACTACCAATTGTGTCCACATATTTGGCTATCAGGTGTTGATTACATCATTGTGCCATCTGCTAGCTTTTCCCTGAGATCCTGAAAAAGATCCAAAAGATGTCGCACAATATGCCATCTTTGCGTAACAAACTGAAGCTAACGCTGCACAAATGCTACCGACAACGTTTGCGTAGTGAACTTGTGTAGCGCAATGATTTTTCTTGAAAACTTCCTTGAGATCTAAGATTTGATCTCTGCCATTTGTATCCCTTTGATTTCCAGCTCAACAAAATCCAGCTATTGATTTTGTGTATGGAAATAAAAAAACTGATTGTTATTTCATATATCTTTGATTTCCTATAAATCTCATGATATCGACTCTGTTGTACCCCTTGAGCCAACAAGTCCTTATCCTTGCCACCTGCATATATATTAGAAGACAACCACATGCTTATGAAATTATAGATGCTCGAAAAGCACAAAAACCAAGTTGAGCCATTACTCGATTGAAGAGTATTTGGATGAAAATATCCATGTGTTTTACACCATCCTGCAAGTGGTTCATGAGAAACAAACCCCGAGCCATAGAAAACTCATCCAATATAGCATGGTAATAAATATCACAAAGCATGGCCTTTTCTCTCCAGTGCATGTAATAGCAGGCAACCATTTTATTCCTACGTCATTCAAAGTAATTGTATCACCCTAGGCATTGACATTGGCTACCCCAAGCTATGCCAAGAGAACTGCCAAGCATACTTGTCAAAAAAGAGTTGATTTTGCACCCATGTTGGGTCCTGTAAGAAACATGAAGCAAGAAATTATTTTTTATCATTTGCATTAGGTCCTATAACAACTAAAGAATTGATTTGATTTTTCAACAGAGGCAAGATATTTCCAGTATTCTTGAGATGCACAATTCCATGTATGGAGCCGTATAATGCTAATTGCATTCTTTTTGTTAGTTGCTTTGTCACCAACAAAAACTCCTATTATTTTACACAAAAGAAATTGTATTCACAACTCCCAAATAAGGAGGTCGAACTTTCTATAACTATTACTTTTGCTTGTGTTTGCCTCGAAAATATGTTTAGAAGGGAAATAATTTCACTGAATAACTCTGATTTTATTAGTCCTGGCATTCTATGTCAAAAAACCATAACAAGAAGTTTCATACCATGATCTTTCATATGATTAGAAATCCTCTTTTGCGGATGACTGCATACCTTTTCACATGAGCTCTTAGAGATGGAACATAGTCAACTTTGTTCGCAAAGAATTGCCTCCATATATTTCACTCAAAAGATATCGGAATGGGGACATCCCAACATAGGTAGTATCAGATTCTCTTTGCTCACACGTTTGAAAACATTGCTCTTAATCTCAAAAAAATTTATTTGATGCAATTAGTGCCAACAAGGCATTGTTGTTTCATCTGTTTGCCTAAAACCAAGATGGTACATATAAAGTCCAAGTCTTCTTGGCTTCTTGCTTTATAGTCCCTTTGCTATTTCATTTTGACAATTTTCTCGATCCTTCTAGGCGACGACTAAGCCTGTGACAAATAAATCACTATCATAACATTACTTGATACCTGAGCGATCTTTTCTCAGCAGATGGAGTTTTAATACCCTTTTGTGAGATCATTCTTTCAACTTGATAAACATCTGGAAATGTTACTCTATCATTACAATATTAGGTGTTTTAGATTACTCTTTTGACGTCCTTTATATTTTGCCTAAAGCGAATTTAGTCGACACCTGGAAAATTTGTTGGCGTTTGACCATATGACTTGGCGATGAAAAAAAGATTGTAAACAAAGAACGTCCCATCATTAGTTCCAACAATTTGTTGGAAAATATTGAACAAACAACGAATGCGTGTTGATGATTGTTGTCTTTGATGGCAACAACAGAAATGGCAGGATATGAAGGATAAAACCC
>JASDQU010334640.1:0-12698 GCA_032191745.1 Picea mariana
CCTCTTCGAGGGGGCAACCTCCAATCGAGCAGCGCTCTGTTACAATAATATCCAAGCTAGGGTTCTCATACCCTCGACTCCTATTTATACTAAAAAGAAGCATCTAGAGGAAGATCCTTCTAGAAGCGAAAGCTTCTATTAGGTCTTCTTACATCCGCCTTATTCTATTTTATTGGAAGGTCTTATTAATATTGACCTTTATTACATCCGAATACATTGATCTACCTATGTGCGGGTTAGGACCTTAACACCTTCCCTAACTTTAACAACAAGAGACTAGCATTTTCATCCAACTTTACTTTAGTCTCACATGACTAATTTTGAATTAGTCAACAACCCTAACTTGAAATAATCATAACTATGTACCTGTAATGAATAAAGATCTCAAAATAGTACGTAATGGTATTCAGTGTCTTTTATGCAATTCCTCCAGGTTTCACTGTTTGGAACCTCTCAGAAAAGGAGTTATAGCAAAAATGGCATACCTTGTTGAATTATGGATTATTCTAGAAAGATAACTTGTAGAGCATGCCCCACACAGAATATTTGTTGTATGGATATGAAAATGGTACACAGAATACTACATAAGTTATGAACAAGTTATGGTGTTTTTACCCAAAACACCTGTTTTAGACTAGTTTCAGGACTAGCCACAAACCCTATTTTCCACATAGTGTAAATCCAAAAATATGATGACCCACAAGATGAATTTTTTATCACAACTACTTGGATATGTTTCCTCAACGACCTCTAGATTTCACAATCTGAATCATTCTAGAAAAAACTTTATTGTGAAAATGGTGAGATGACCTGTAAATAACATAACTTAGAAAGCATCATCAACATAATTTTTCCTCCCTTGAATTTCAGCCTTCTTTACTTCACCTTCCCCTTGAAATTCGCCTTAGATATCCTTTGGTTACCTCAGTCACTTATAGATATTCAATATTCTCAAGTGTAATTAAAATGAGAGACCCTTGCCTCTTATTTATAATTTTGTGTAGCTTCCTCAAGGGGTTACCTTCTAACCATCTTAAACCACTTTCCTTATTTTAGGGATAACCCACTTCTAACCACTTGTCCAATTAGTAATTTCTCCATTAAATTTATTATTTAAATAATTTCTTTTGTATCCATTTTGGCTTATAGTACACTCATCACTGCAATTTATTATTTAAATAATTTCTTCTTTGCAACCACTTTGACTACTTTGACCTTTTGGGGCTTCTAGATGACTTATGAGGGTTCTCCAACTTCACATGGTCATAACTCTCTAACCATGAGGAGTTATGTGACGTTCCACATACCACCGGAAATGACATGACATGTATTATCCATATAGAATAGTCTTACCTTCAAATATATCAAAACTCATACCATTATACATCAAACAAACTTGGGTCCATTAGCCAAACCTTTGTGCTACTGGAATTTGCTACCAAACATTCTTCAAGGGTTGACATCAATGAAAACCAACCCAAATAATCAACAGGTTGAGCATTTGGCCCCTATATAACTCAACCTTGAATACATTTATCAGGATACAATGGACCATATCATGTACACTAAGATCAAGGGGACGCGACAACAGAACATACAAATCTATATGGTTGTCAAAGCAAGACAATTTCTTCACCAAGGCAAGTGGCTCACTAAGAACCAGACACGACATAAGTTTCCCCATATGATGGAGGCACTTAATGAAATGGCAACCATTTCTTCTTAAATGGGGATGATTGATCTATGTATATATTAGTGTCCACCCACCTCTTGCGCTGACTCATAATGATTCCCCATCTTGGTAGTTTTCTGTAGTTTCTAGGTCTTGAATTTCCAATGCGATTTTTAGGCCCTAAACAATGTTTTTGTCCTTGCAATGGATTACGATTGATATGGAATGCCTAATACTTGAAATAAATTTATCTTCCCATTGAGATATTTCCAACCAACTATTTTTCACCACAAATGGAGTTTGTGTGCGGAAGTTGTGTCCCCATTAAGTTGCATATCAACTAGAATCCTCAGGTCTCACAATCCTTTTACCACTTCATCTCCTAGGGTTAGGTTTTGTATATTTAGGGTTTTTTATTATTAGGGTTTAGTAATTTATGTTAAAATTCCATTAGCCTATTGTAATGGGTCATCTTGCAAATGAGTGTAGAGACACCTCTCTCTTTAGGGATAAGATACCGCCAATCTAGCTAGTTTGTATTTCTTTGGATTTCATGGTCTTTTCCTATTTCATTTATTAATAGAATTTGGTTATATCAATATTATTGTTCTCTCTGCAATTTTTTTGTTTTTGTTTTCATTCGCATTATTTCCTTTAATTTAATTCTCTATACAATCCAGATCAAATTAGTAGATCATATATTTGTCAATTTCATATTTTCTAGATATGTTTGGAATAAAATGTTACAAGTCTCATCTGAAAGAAACTTAATGGAATATTTTGACACCAAATGATTGTCTTTATTCTTGGATAACAAAAAATCATAGAGAACTTTGAAATCTCTTCCTTCTATTTTATATGAATAATTTGGATATTAAGGAACAACATGTTATTTAAAGGTTTGGAATTGACTCTTGCACAAGTTGCTCATAAAATCAAGACAACCTTTAAAGGAAATTGGAAATCATTGAAAGAAACTCATCATATAATTATAAAGGATCCCATTATTGATTATGAAAAAGCATAAATTAACTTCATGTCTAAAGAACATTAACTATATTTACATATTTTATCTCCCTGATGCGTGACCTTCCTTCCTACCTCCTCACGCATGCCCTCCTCACCTGGAGGGGCCTCTCCCATGCCCCCCCCCCACTTCCCAGTTGCCTCCTTCTCCCTCCTCCCTGGATGTTGTAGCCTTTTCCTCTCTAATCGCCTCCCTTCCCAAGATGACCAAGCACGCCCCTCCAAAGTTCGTGAAAAAACTAGATCAAATCCCCTCTCTTCAGATCCAAGGAAAATCTAGATCCCTTGCCTTAAAATTTGCAAAACATGCACTCATAGGTTAGTTCACTGGAATCTGGCCCTCTCCACGGGCTATGGCAATCTGTATTGACAAGAATTGGAAACCCCACCTGAAAGGAAACCTCGCACACTTTCTATGTGAAAGAGGCTTCTTTGCCTTTCTGTTCGAAGACAAATCAGATCGAGATCTCATCTTCAGAAGCAGGCCATACTTTATGGGCTCCAGAGGTATGTATCTTAATAGTTGGACCCTGGATTTCAGCTCCGAGAATGATATTCCCAATGCAGTTCCAGTTTTGGTTCGTCTCCCCTTCCTCCCCCTACATTGTTGGAACAATGAAACTCTTCGCTCTATAGGTAATACCCTTGGGAAATATATAGATTGTGCCAAACCTAAATATGGTCTCCAAGCTTGTGCACGGATCTGTGTAGAAGTTGATCTTGGAAAAGGCCTGCCTGAAGCTATTAATCTCACTCTGGATAAATGGACCTATCTACAACAAGTTGACTACGAACAAGTTCCTTTCAAATGAAAAATCTTCCACGAGTATGGAGATTTCACAAAGCATTGTGCCAAGTCCCCCCCTAAAACCCGCCTGAAGAATCCGATCAATTGCAACAACCTAAAAGGAAAAAACAACAACATCACAACCAGAACCCTAAAGTCATCCCCACGCCACCCCTGCCTGAATCATCTCAAGACCCAGAACCTTCCAGTCTGAAATCGAATCAAGATCCACCCCGAGTAGAGCCACCCCCCTCACAACCTCATATTACTCCTTCTCCTACCTCTCCAGTAAGCCACCCCTCTATGCCTCCTCAAACTCCCTCAACCCCCCCTTCTCCCCTTCACCCTTCATCTCACCTTCAGGATGGAGAAATAGAAAAAATATCAGAGGAAGGCTCAGACTTAGATACCCATGAATCCCCCATCAGAAAAGTGGGTAGAAAATATAATCTTCACAATGGGGAAGCCTCATCCAAGAAGGAAATAGAACTTGGGAAACAAACAACTCTCAATCGACATACTAAGAAAGAAACAAGGAAGACAAGAAATCAGAATGGACCCAACCCCCATAAAGGGGGGAACTCCAAGCCTTCTAAATGATAAAAGTAATCTCCTGGAGCTGTAGGGGACTAGGGATCTGACATAAGCTCTCGTTGATACATGACCTAATCAAAGCAGAAAACCCTCATGTCCTTTTGCTCCAGGAGACTAAAAGGAAGGATACTGACATCCTTCAGGAAAGAAACTACATCTGGCATTCATGCAAAGGCATGGAAGTTAACGCAAGAGAAGCCTCGGGAGGAATCTGCACCCTCTGGAATCCAAGCATCTTCTCTCTGCAAAGCTAGAATTCTACAATGCACTGGATCAGAACAACCCTGCTTCATATTCCTATGGGTAAGACTCTGAATGTCTTTAATGTGTATATGCCTGTTATTTATCAAGAAAAAATTGAATGGTTGACCTCCCTCCAAAACTTACATGGGAGTTTAGATACTAAGGACCTTATTATAGCTAGAGACCTCAACACAACCCTCCAGCCTAAAGAAAAGAAAGGAGGAACCCGAGTACGGGACCCCACGTGTGAGCATCTTGAGGATCTCATATCCTCCTTCCAACTAATTGACATAAAACCTTCTAATGGTCACTTCAATTGGTCGAACAGAAGGTTAGGACCTGGGCATATTAATGCTCGCCTAGATCAGTTTCTACTAAGCAGTTCCTTCCTTGATGAGTCTCTTTCCCCCTCCTTCATCATTCTCCCCTACAAAAGCTCTGAACACCGACCCATCACCCTAAATCTATCCCCCCCTGAGAATTTCGGCCACATCCCCTTCATATTCAACCCCCTTTGGCTCTTGGACCCATTTTTTTTGGATATTGTCTCAAACGCCTGGAGCTGTTGGATACAAGGCTCTCCAACCTTCATATGGGAGTAGCAACTAAAAAGAGTCAAATCGGCCCACAAGCATTGGGTTAAATTCAGTGAAGAAAAATATCAAGAAGCCAAAAGCAAGAAAATTAAGGAAATGGAAGAAAACATATTGGAAATGGAAAAGGGATTCCACGCTCACTCTCTTCTTCTAAAAGAACAATAAAACTTTATTGAATATCAAAAAAATCTCCACTCGGAGGAGGAAAACTAGAGGCTCAAATCTCAGAGTCTTTAGCTCAAATCAGGAGACAGAAACATGAGATTCTTTCAAAGACAAACCAAAGCCAGACTCTGGAGGAACAAGGTGAAGGAAATCACAAAGGAAGATGGAACAAAAACAAATGACTTTCGGCAAATCCAGGAAGAAGCCAATATCCATTTTGAGCACCTTCTAACTGAGGAAGACGTTTCAAATCTAAACACACAAGAAGATTTGTTGCTAAACATCCTGACTGTTGTAAACCAAGAAGATAATGCCAAGATAAATCTAGAGGTCATAGAAAAAGAACTTTATGAAGCCTTATTCCAACTTCACCTAGACAAAGCTCCAGGTCTAGATGGCTTCAGTGCCCACTTCTATCAAAAATGTTGGCACACAATAAAAAAATATCTCCTAAGAATGATCCAATATGTCTAGAAATCTACAAAGTTGGGGGGCAACACAAATTCCACTTTTCAAATCCTTCCTCTTTCTCTAGATTTAGGCCCATATCCTTATTCAATGTCTCTTACAAACTCATCACTAAAATCATTTCCAACTGAATCAATCCTCTCCTTCATAAGCTTGTCTTCCCAAACTAAAGTGGTTTTGTTGAAAAGAGACAAATGATTGAAAACATCATTTTGGTCCAAGAAGCCATACACTCCAGCAAGGAACGAGGAGATCAAGGAATGATCATCAAAATAGACATGGCCGATGCTTTTGACAAGGTGAGACATAATTTTTTGCTTGCAGTTTTAAGAAAATTTGGCTTCGATCCAAAATTCGTAGCCTGGATCTCGACCTTCATTTCCAAGCCTTGGATTGCCCCTCTGATTAACGATCAACCAAAAAACTTCTTCAAAATTTCCATAGGATTGAGTCAAGGATGCCCACTTCCCCCCCTCATCTACATAATTATGGCATAAACTCTCGAAAGGCAGCTAGAAAAGGATCGAGCCTCCAAAGACATTCCTCGTATCAAAATCGCTTGGGGGACAAAGAGAATAAATCACTCCCAATTCATTGATGACACCCTCCTCATTGGAGGTGCCTCCATTGTCATAGCCAAGAGATTAAAAAATGCTCTATACAATTTCACCCAGGCCTCGGGAGCCCTCATAAATAGTGCCAAATCCAATGTCTACACCTAGAACACTCCCCCAAGAACAACTCACCTAATAGAAAACATCTTTTTTTTTCCTCTCATAGAAAAATGGAAAACCTTCAGATACCTTGGCATCCCAATCTGTCTCAAATCTCTTCCTAATTCAGCCTGGAACCAAATCCTAGACAAAATAAAAAACAAGATGGATCAATGGGGTCCCTTCTAGCTCAATTTGGATGACCGAACTGTGGTATTAAAATCAGTCATCTCCGATCTCCCCATTTTTCAATTCTCCCTTCTTCTTGCACCCCAGAGCATTAAAACCTCGATCTCCCATCTCTTAAGACGTTTTCTTTGGGAAGGGGGAAAGACAGAAACAAAAAATTTCCACCTTGTCAACTGGGATATTGTAAAACATCCAAAGAAAAATGGAGGCCTGGGCATAAAAGACCCTACCCTCTCCAACTTGGCTATGGGAGAAAAAATCTTATGGAATCTTATTTCGGGAAGGAAGGACTAGTGGAAAACAATTCTCTTGAAGAAATACCTAGCAGGGGATAGGCTTAGGTGTTTAGAATAGCAGCACTCCCTGAGCAATGGCTCTCCAATCGGGAAGCTTCTTTCTGCCTCCATCCCCCTCATTAAAATCCACCATCCCCCTCATTAAAATCCATCTCACCTGGATTCCTAGGAATGGCAGAAATATCCTTATTGGAGTAGACATCATCATGGGAAAGCCGCCAGTCTGGCATCACATTCAACTTCGACCTCTCATTAATTGGCTAGACTCGCAAGGCAAGAAATACATGTCGGATATATCTTCCTGGAACGTTGATTCAGGTGACTGGATAGGATGGAACCTTCAAAATATCCCAAGAAATCTTCAGGACGCAGCCCATCAGTTGCAAATCATTTTGAGAGGTTTCTACCCCATTCACAACACGCTAAAAGACATGAGAGGTTGGGGCAAAGGGATATACTCTATTAAGCAATTTTATTCACACCTTCTCTCCCAAACAGATCTCCCCCCCAAAGATAAGATCTGGAATTCCCTCCAGAATAATAACAACCCTCCTAAGGTAAATTCTTTTTGTTGGATAGTTGCACATGGAAAATTACTTACAGGTGAAAATCTTCTCAAAAGGAACATACGCGGTCCTTTCAAATGTGAGTTGTGTCGCAATGCACAGGAAACGTCTCAGCATATTTTCCTACATTGCCCCTATGCTATCTCTGTATGGAAAGCAACCCTCCAAGGCCTCCACAACAAAATCAGATAGCCATCCCAACCAAAAGAGATATTCTCAAATTTTCAATCCCTCTAGCGTGGCTCCTTCAAGAACAAACATCTCTTCAAAGACTTATTTAAAGCCTTACCTAAGTACATTTGTTGGAAAATTTGGCTCTCCTGAAATGGGAACATCTTTTCCAACCTCCACTCCCCCCCAGATCTTGTAGCTAAAAAATTCATTGCCCTTCTTGCATAATTCTTTCTTTCCAAATCCAAACCCATCTCCTTCACCCCCTCGTCCACCTTAGAATCTAATTGGATCTCCACTTTTTTCCCCTCCATCCCTCCCATTTTCCACCCCCCCCTCTAACGAGATCCTCCTGGTAGCTTCATGATGACTCTGATTTCTTACACTGGTGCAATGAGCAACAAACACATATTCTTTACTTCGAAGGAGCATCAAAGGGAAACCCCGGGGTGGCAGGAGCAGGAGGGGTCATCATTTTCCCATGAGGAAATAAAACTCTCACCTTCCACTTGAGCCTCGGAATTGCATCCAATAATCAAGTTGAAGCTTATACTCTGTATCAAGGCCTTCTCCTCGCCAAAAATATGAACATCCACTCCCTTTCAATCATTGGTGATTCTAAGATAATCATAAATCATGCCTGCAAAGGCTCCCACCCCCCGAATATCCACTTAAATTCCATATTCCAACGAATCATGACAATTATCAAACACTTATGCAATGTTTCCTTTTTTCATGTTCTTAGACACAATAATCAAATGGTCGATACTCAAGCGAACTTGGCAATCACTCTAGAGTCAGGTTCATTGGTTGTCAATGGACTCACACAACTAAAGCCCATTCCATGATCCAGTCACCTCTCCTCTGAATCCACCACTTGGCTCTTACATTCAGGCCTGCACGTTGTTAGACCTCACCTCTCGCCACCTTGACCCTCCCTCCACCTCAACGTGTGACACTCTTTACACACCACCCATCTCCCCCAACTTGGGAAGTCACTTCAGCACTCTTTCGGCTGCTCCAGATTGTGGTAACAAGACCTAGAGGGGGACAAATTCACTTAGCATGACTCCATGGGAGTATTATCCATTGAATTTGGGAAATGTCAGTAGTATCAGGATCATCAGAGGGCATGGTAGCAGCTCGTGTGTTTCAAAAATGGGTAATCGAAATCATCCTCTGAATCTTGCACAGATGATGGAGCATATCAGAGGACACATGGCGCACTACTTGGGCCTATTTCATACTTCACAGAAGAGAGATAACTCTACCCCTCTTTCGATCACAGATACCAACTCTTGCATAATTCAGATAGGGAACAAAAGAAATCCCAGCAAAATGAGAAGGAGCACATGCAGCCAACGAGCCATCTCAATGGAAGACCATGAGGAATTGGTTAATACGATGAAAAACCTGCAAATTCAGCTCAGAGCCCTCTCAAATCAAGTCTTAACCATAACTAAAATCACTATCCAACACCAGGGAGAGCATCAACGGACAAAGGATGAATGTGAGGCACTAAGGCAACAGATAGAAATTCTTCAGTTTGGGGCTGGACCCGTTTCACCTTCGGCTTCCCCAACATCTTCTGCAGCCATCTTCGATGAAGCCTCTTCTCCTGGACCTCGACAGTGATTGGACCTAAATATGAGGCTTTCAACAGAAGGAGAAACTCAAGAACCGGCCGAGAACAATATTTAAGTGTATGCTTTGTTTAATAGTTTTTTTGTTAGGCTCTTATTGTATGATCTTTACTGTAAAAGCTCTAGTTGGCTTTAGAATAGTAGAAAGTCTTGCCTCCGCTCACCACATACCTACTTGGAGCTTACAAGGAGGCGATTTTTGTAATTACAGGTCTTGCAACTCAATTTTTGTACTTCTCTTGCGATTATTCACAACTCTTTTCATATAAATTTTCTCTCGTTTTTGTTATAAAAAAAACGATTATGAAAAAGCGTAAGGTTTCTTTTATGGGGCATGCCAAAGTGATCTAGTTTTGTGTGGAGCCAGAGCCATTCTCTTCTTAGAGTCATCTTATTATATGATTTTAAAATATGATGTTGGGAAAGGAACCGACAATTGAGATAAATTTTGTGCATTGTGGAATCTTATGAAAATATTAATGGAAAATGTCTAAAACATTTGTAGATATTTCTTCTCAATTCTCACATTATAGACCTACCCATAGAAAAAAATGGGACAAAAATCGAATCTATTCATTTATGGCAATGAATGGCTCGCATGATCTAGAATGAATGATCATCTTGATAGAAGTATGTGATTGATATGCTATCAATAGACCAGGAAAAAATTGAAGCCATAATGGAGGGGACTTAAATGAGGGGATGGTAACAAAAGCACTCTTTGAAACCCCCCCCCAAGAGACTCCAAGCTATTGATGGATTGAGAAAACAATAAATGCATAATCAAAAATTTAATGCTAACTCTAATCATGAATCAATTATTGAAATTGGAGAGTCCCCTGAAAAATAAAAAATAAAAAAAAATTGGTTAGCTTTGGCAAACAAAATATGAACTTGGTATAATTTCCAAGAGATAAGATAGTATGGACTATGTAGATGTATTTTATGCAAAATCAAGGAAGAATTATTAGATCGTATATTTGTCAATTGCACATTTTCTAGATCTATTTGGAATAAAATGTTACAAGTCTCATCTGGAAGAAACAAATGGAATCTTCTGACTCTGAAATATTTTCTTTATTATTGGATAACAGATAAATCATATAGATATTTCAAATCTCTTCCTTGTTATGTTATATGGGGAATTTGGCTATTAATAAGCAATATGTTATTTAAAGCTTTGAAATTGAACCCTACAAAAGTTGCTCATAAAATCAGGACAACCTTTAAAGGCAATTGGAAACCATTGAAATAAACTCATCATATAATTATAAAGGAGCCCATTATTGATAATAAAAAATCATATGGATTCTATGATGGGGCATGCCAATGTGATCCACGTTTGTGTGGAGTGGGAGCCATTCTCTTCTTAGAGTAATCTCATTATATGATTTTGAAATATGATATTGGGAAAGGAAATAATAATTGAGCTAATTTTTATTCATTGTGGAATTTTGTGAAAGCGATAGTAGAAAACATCTAAAACATTTCCAGGTACTTCTTCTCAATTCTTAAGTTATAGATCTACCCATAGGAAAAAAGGGGGAAGGAATTGAATCTACTCATTTTTGGCAATGAATGGCTCACATGATCTGGAATGGTTGATAGTGTTGCTAGAATAATGCGATCAATATGCTATCAATGGGCCATGAAAAAACTGAAGTTGTAGTGGAGGGGACTTAAATGAGGGGTTTGTAACAAAATAAATCAATGCCCCCTAGAGACTCCAAGCTATTGATGGATTTGGAAAACAATAAATGCATAATTGAAAACTTAATGCTAAATCCAATCATGAATCAAGTATTCAAATTAGATAGTCCTCTAAGAACAAAAACAAAAAATATTTGGTTAGCCTTGAAAAACAAGATATTAACTTGGAATAATTTGCAAAGAGAATCTAGTATGGACTAGGTAGATATATTTTAAGCAAAACTGGGGAAGAATTAGTAGATCATATATTTTTTAATTAAACATTTTCTAGATCTATTTGGATTAAAATGGTATAAGACTCATTTGGAAGAAACAAATGGAATCTATTAGACTGTAATTAATATTTCAGAGGACATATTGTTAAGCCCTAATATTGGTTCATTACCCCTTAATTGGGGCATATTATATTAGTAATTTTATTTTATTTATGTCAGCTTTAGGCCATTAGATGTAATTATGCCTCCTAGTCTCCTATATATACCAAGGAGACATTTTCATTTTGAATCATCTTGTACTTGAACATTTAAGTGGGGTAAAAGGAGGTTGCCCCCTCGAAGAGGCTTATTATTCGAAATTATATCTTTTTCAAGGTGTTGAGTACTTTTTCTGAGGTTTTTATATGCTATATTGATATTTGGTTCCTAACATAATGGTATCAGAGCTCAAGGTCTTGGGGTTTCGCTGCTACATATGAGACACCTTGTAATTTTCGTTATAACTTTTTTTATACAATGTTGTAGAAGGAACGGCTTGGATTGTATTTAGTAGACGGATCAAGGTACGTTGGGTTCAAAATTCAGATCCTGGTGCCTTATAATTTTGGAGATACATCCTGTACAAGATAGGGTTCTGGAATCATCATGAACTAAGTCATTTCGGAATTTTTGCTATAAAAAAGTTTCTATAACATTTCAAACCCTGAAATAAGGAGGCTATTTATAGAAATTATTAAGGTATCTGTGGTAAAAATTTCAGCTTCTAGGTCATCTTAAATTTTTATATACACCTTGTGTAAGATAGGGTATCTGACTAGTCCTATTGACTAGTCTCAAGAAGGTGTTCTAGGTAAAAAAATCATAACTTCTTCCTAGAGTATCTCAATTGAGTGGGACTGGTTTCATTGGATCATGGACAGTCTGTAGTATTTCTGGTGCAAGTTTCAAAATTTTATATCAATTATTTTGTGCGGGGAACGCTATACAAGTGAGATCTCCTGGAAAGGCCAAAAATCAGCAAGTTGTGGGGAAGTTACCATAAATTCCACTTGGCACATCCAATTTTGATCAGACCTATGGCATTGCAGAGATGAAATATCAGAGAACTACATAAAAGAAAGTTTCATACCCAGAAGGGCCAAAACATGGGAGATACAATAGAAGAAATATTGTCTAGCAGAACCACCTCAAAATCAAGGTTCAAAAGTGATACTTGGCCAACATGCCACCCAAAAAGGGAACTTCTACACCAAATAAGTCTCCAGAAAATCCTACTTGGACTCTTAATGAAGGTGAAGAAATGCGTAGGGACATAAATTATTTACAAAAGAAGATATTAACAAAAGATGAACTACAAGAGATGATGGAGGGTTTAAAAGGGGAGATCATGGAAGTATTGAAAACTTTTGTAACAGAGAAGACACCTGAAAGTGAAAATGCATCCCATGAAATTCATGATGAGGACACAAAAAAGGTGAATAAAGAATGGAGAAACTCCAACTTTGGCTTGAAGACCAACCATGTTCCTAAGATTGATATGAGGAAGTTTGATGGCAAGGACCCAATCACATGGATACTTCAGATGGAGCAATTCTTTGATCTCCATAATGTGCCACATACACAAAAGGTACGGATTGCTTCTTT
>JASDQU010334642.1:0-12646 GCA_032191745.1 Picea mariana
GACAAAGGTAAAGAGGGAGGGAGGGAGGGAGGGAACGAGACAACAAGAGAGATAGAGTGGGGGAGTTAGAGGGAGGGAGTTAGAGAGGGGGAGAGGGAGAGAGGGGGAAAGAGACACACGCACACACACACACACACACACAAAGGCTTGAGGCATGAGTTTCCTCCCCCAACCATGTTCCACGCAACGAGAGTCATGCATAGAGCTTAAAACCTTCTAATGGTGCCCATATCCCAACTACGAGGGAGATGATACTCTCAAGAAATTATGTATGGTGGTTAAAGTAATTGTTCTTGGATTTGGATGCCTGGAAGCTTACTTTAGGTCCTAATGCTTTATTTTCCTCCCTTGACCATGTCTAATGCCCCATAACCCATACTTGGTGCTTAAAACCTTCTAATGGTGTCCATATTACAACTCAAAGGAAAAATATCTCATAGATAGATCATCTATGGTGGTTTGAGGACTCATTGATGGCTCTTGAGCCCTGCAAGTTACATTTCAGGCCTAATGAGCAAGTTTCATCACTTGACCTTGGTCTGAGTCTTCATACGGATACCTAATTCTCCAAAAACCCTATTGGTGCTAATATTCTCACTAAGAGGTAAAGGATACAATTGAGAGGTCATGTGTGTGCTCTCAAGGTGTTGTTCATTGTTGAATATTTCATGTAAGTTCAAGGCGTTGTTTTTTGGCCCTGCATGCATGAGTTCAATGTGTTGTTTATGGCCTTGGCCCATGGTTGGGGGTGTCAGTCCCACTAGGTGGTTTTGAACTATTGGTATGTGTCCCAGGGTCTTGGAAATAATATGCACACATTTTTCATTGCACCGGGTGTGTTGGGGGGTCATAGAAGGGGGAAACTAGGCCCCCCCTGTCATGGGTTCAAGGGCAAGAACCCCTGGCCAAAATTTTTGGAGGGTTCATAGGGGTCACATGTAGTCACTTCACAAGGATTTTTTGTTAGTAAGAACGCGTACACATTCCGAATAATGCATGCGCACTTTAGGAACACACATGTGTTCTATAGCACGTGCACATTCTAGAGCGTGTGCACGTTCCTTCCATTTCATTTTTTTTTTAGTGGGAATGACAACTCTAGAGTATGTGTTTGCTTTGGATTTATATTTAGGATGACAAACCTAGTGGTTTGGTCTGTAAATACATTAAAACCTCCATTTTTATGAATACATCTCAATATCTCTATTTTTGACGTTATTTTTCTATAGGCTACACAAATCCATTATCGTGAAACTACATACACAAATAGAGTCGGCTATGTAGATCCCATATACATGTTTTTTTTTAAATTAATATTGTTTACTATTTTTAACTTATTTTTGTCTTGACATATATCATAATGCTAAAGTACGCACCTCTTTTATTTTTGTTATAAATTTTTATCCGCGTAACCATTTTTTAAATAAGTTACCCCACTAGAAGAGACTGATATCTACAATATTTAAAAAAAAATGTTTGATAATTTTAAAACCCTCGTAGCATGCATTAACAAAAGGCGTTGTAATTTCAAGGATATATTGACTTTAGTAATTTAATATATATATAAATTAATATTATGAATTTTGAAAAACTACCCCACACTAGAACAATGGGTTCTCTACAATTTTACAATTTTTTTCAAGGAACTTCCATCATTAAGGTACTCAATGTCTGCACTAAAGTAGACATATACATTATATTTTGCTTGAAAAATAACATACCACTATTAGAAAAACTCAAATTTCGCATAGTTATTCACAATTTCTATAAATAAAAATTATATCTTCAGAAAGCTAATTCAATTTCCTACATTTGGTAAAATCATGAAGATGGGTGTCTATTTTTCCTGTTTTATGAGAAAAAAATCTATAGTTTCACAAGTTCTTCAACTTCCGGCATACAAAAGTATTTTTTTATTTAGAATTTCACTTTACAATAAAAACAAAACTTGTGAAAAATTGTGTTAGCTTTCCACTGACTATTTTTCAATTTTTTTTATTGAGATTTGATATGTCAATTTGGAAAAAATTTAACAGTATGTTCCTTAAACATGAAAGGAATGATAATGAATTATTTTTTCCCCAACAATGTATCCATTATTAAACTTGTGTTTTTGAAAAACGAAATATACTGCAACAATCTAGAGAGACTCTATTTTATTATGACTATAATTTTGAATCTAACGGATGAATATTATAATTTCTAGATTTTTTTTAAGTTGATCAAGCTAAAAACATTGCAGATTTTAAACACATGTTTTACCCCACCTTGTATCTATCTTAATTTTTACTTAAAAGTAAAATCTAAAAATACCTTTTTGAAAAGAACGGTTTAAGGATTCTGAATATAATTTTTTCTAAATTTTCCACACTATATTTTTAAAGATACAAATGTTTCATTTCACTGAATCATAATGTCACATGAAAATATTATGCAGTTATTTGAAAAAAAAAAATGGATAAAAATAATGAAAATGAAAACAAATTATATCCATTGAAAGTAGATTCAATTTTGCAAATGTTAGTATCAATTTTGAAACTAAATTTTGAGTATTTATAGTAGTCTGCAACTTCCAAAGTTTAGGTAAGCTAGAGGGAATTCTCAAGTTCCTGCAAATAGTCCCATTCGTTGGTTTTCGACCGAAAGAAATTTTTTTCGACCGAAATATGTAATTCTAACAAAATCCATAAAAAATAAATGGTTTCCTAGCTTTTCGGCCGAAACAATTATTTTTCGACTGAAAGGTGGGTGAGAGAATTTTGTTGGCCGGAAACAATGAAGAGACACATCGTTTTGTTTCATTTGGCGCCAAATCTTATAAATACGCTTTCAGCAGAACCAATTTAACACAATTCACTCACTTGTTTCATGGTTTTGTAGAGCACCTAAACAAAGTTTTGAATCATCTTTTTCATTTTTTTGAACAAGGTACTTGATGTTTTGAATGCAAAAAAAAATATTTTTTTGAAGTTCACGTTTTTATTGGAATAACAATTTATATATTGAAGGCTAAATGTTGAACATGTTTTCAATGAAGGCTTTGTTGAACATTTTTTCAAGGTGAAGGCTTTTTTGAACATTTTTTCAAGGTGAAGGCTTTGTTGAACATTTTTTCAAGGTGAAGGCTTTGGCTTTGTAGAACATTTTTTCAAGGTGAAAGCTTTGTTGAACATTTTTTCAAAGTGAAGGATTTGTTGAACATTTTTTGTTGAACATAAAATTATTGATATTATTTTTTAATAATTTTTGTGACAATGAAGTTTTTCTGAGACTATTATGAAATGTTGATTTTTTAAAAACTTTTACAGATAACTATACTCATGGGAAACAAAAGTTTGTGCAAGAGAAAAATTGATCGCACTCAAGATGAAACTCACTATAACGAACAAAGGAAAGATCATTATTGGAGAAATAAATGAGAACGTGCAAATATTGAAGAAATAAACGATGATGATGTAAATAGAGATTTTCAACAAGAAGAAGTCCAACCAGGTATGCATTCACATATTGTCTATATTAAAAGTATAGAATTCAAATTTAAATTATTGTTTAATATAATTGATTGTAATTCCGATTTGATGTTTTTCAAAAAACATAAATAGATTTGTCTCATAACGTCGATGAAGTCCTTGAAACTGAAGTTGAAGCAGAAGTCAAATCACCTATAGATATGTACATAAATTTAGATTATACAAGATGAACATTTATATATATTTTAGTGAATTTATGTTCGGGTTTTGTTTTTTAATATAAAACTTAAATTGAAATATGCATGAGAATCTATCAACATTGATGATAAAATATTATAAAATGTTGATACTGACAAATTTGGGAAGAAAGAAGCTAAGAATTATATAATATATCGAACTAAGAATATGTATAATATTTTTTTCAAAGATGAATCCGTAACAGTACAAGCTCAACTTTTACTATGTCTAATAAAGTCAAGAAATTTAAAAGAAACGACATCATTATTGGGTATTCAAAAGTCGACAAAAGATGCAAAGGTGAAACAGAATGTCTTTGACAATATAACTAGTGTATTAAAATATTTTGGAAAATCTCAAAAAAAGATGCCAGTGTTGCACGTATAGTGATGCAAATAACATTTATTTCATCTAGCAATATAAAAGATCATTTGACACAAAACATGGAAAAAGCGATGGGAACCTCAAGAAAAACATTGTACAAACATAAAAAAATTCGATTGCAAATATATGTAAATGATGAACTCGCTTGTTGGACAATGATTTCTGGACAACCATACAAAGATAGACTTGCAGAAAATGTTAAAGAATTAGCCCGTAGTTGTTAGTTGATAGAATCTCATGTTTCACCACATACAAGGGATGTGTTGCGACGAAGAATAACACAAAAACAATATGAAGAACATCCAAAACATATATTGTCAATGACACAAATATAATTGTTCAATAAGTTCAAAGAAGAGCACAAAGAAGTTAAAATTTTCATCAATGCATTTGTTCAACAAAAACCATGGTTTGTTAGACCCATCAATGTTCGTGACACTTGTTGTTGTCCTTATCATGTGGAATTTGAGTTATATTATGACATTTTTCTTGATTTTGGTAAAAATTTATGGCCAAGTTCCCCTCCTTTCACGTTCCATGCTTTTATATCTGAAATTCTAAAGAGAAGGTGATGAATTATTTAACCCCAAAAAATGTGTTGGTGGAAAGAAATGTGATCATTATGGAAATCTAAGTTTGTTTCACTTAAAGTATCCTATTGATATGAATGATCAATCATTTTCTAATATAACAGTCAATTGTAAGAGATATGAATATATCAACAACACGGCTCCACATTATTCAAATGTTATTTCCAAAAGGATTGATTTGAAAGTAGATAAAATCTGTGTGATAGATGTTTTGAAGAAGTTTGAGAAAGAAATTTATAAATGCACCAATCATTCACATAGAGCTCGATGGAAAGACCTACAATTCAAACAATCCTATGAAGTGTTTCAACAAGGGACAATTTTGTCTTTAGTTGATTTTGCAGAGAATTACACATTTGCTGACAAAAAGAAATACAGAGTAAATGTTATCATTCTGATCAAGTCACTATATTTGACCACGTTCTATATAGACATACTCAACGGAGTCTTGATAACATAGAAAGAACCAATGACAATCAACATGTTATTAAAGAATATCACTTTTATATAAGTGATGATTGAGCACACAACACATTATGCACAACATTGTTTTGATAAATTTTATAATTCATTGAAAGAATGCGGGATCATATTTGATCAACATTGGATATGGTCAGATGGATGTGTGGGTCAGTTCAAATCTTCATGATTATTCTATTGGTTTTGTCGTCTTCATAAGAAATCAAACATTACACATTGTTGGAATTTTTTTGAGACATGGAAAATGAGAGCACGATGGTGTAAGGGTATGTGTAAAATGAACACTTTGAAGGTATCAGATGAACCCTCATGTCAATTGATTTGAATATGCTGATCAAGTTGTTGAATGGTGCAAAATGACGCTAAGCCATGAAAATAATCCGTTAAGGGATGTGCGCAAGTGTGTCTATATATACATGTACACAAGATATTTTTATTCACGTGATCAAATTTATATGATCTTCAATCATTTTCTTGATATATTTCAAGTTAACAAGTTCTTGTCTTGTGCAGGTTTTTTTGGTATGTTGGAATCCAATATGTAAATAGATCAATCCCATATGAAGTCGGTACAATACATGGGACACGAAAAATGCATTCAATTAAAAAAAATGTTATCAAAATGTGTTTTCTTTTGACAGAAGAAATGAGTCTTGTTTTTGTTCAGTTTGCATAGAGGACACAAAATCCATAGAGATTTGCGAAAACGAAAATGTGGAATATGTTAAATCTTGGAGACATATTGAACTTAATATAAAAGAGAAAATGCCACTTGCAAGCTCGGAGGAGATAGAATCAAATAAAACTATAGTGTCAGTTGATGGCGATAGAGTTTCTGATCTTGTTAAAGAAGGTCATTTTTATGTTACAATTGTTTGAAAATATATTTGTTAAATATTTAAACAACTTGTAGATGTACTTGTAAGTTGGATATATAAAATTTACATATAGTAGACGAGTTTAATGGCACGTGCATGTGTGCTAATCTAACAAAAACTACTTGTTGGAACATATCGAATTATTTACAGGAGATGTCTTTGTCGTGGTTGCACCTGTAGACAACACTTAAAACATGAAATATTATTTGATGCGATGCACAGAACAAAAGATGAGGTTATTAGAAGATTTTGATGATAACGATTTTATATATGAAAGATGATTCATTGTATTGAAAGACTATTTTTTTCAAGAAACCCATCAAACCAATAGTCATGTTCACTTTCAAGACTATCAATCAAATGTCATAAGTTGTCAATATAGTCATTTGGTATGTGCAGTGCACATAAAGTTAATAGAAGTTCAATCAAGAAAAAAACAAAAGTTAGAAAATGGAAAATGTCCAAAGTCGATCATGAACGAATAATTGAATATGACATACCATTACGATTTCTTTAAACAAGTGATGTATACATTCCATAATTTATGAAATGAAATGAACAATGGTTAAAATTTATGATAATTTTGATGAAATTTATACACATGCAAAATGAATCAGTGGAAGCTTGAGAAGTACATAAGATCTACAAGAATGTGTATTCAAATATCCACGTAATATATGCTTGCATTTATATTTTCATAGATATAACATGTTAGAAATCTCTAACACGTCTTTTTCAATATGCCACCCACTTACACTATGTTAATATTCCACCCACTTATTGTATTATTTGTCAGGGTGTCATACAACTCAACTCAAAATTTCTCATTGACTCAATTTTGAACATGTTATTCTGCTTACTCACTCGTGAACTTGACTTGGTGGACACCTCCAAACCTAACTTAGTGGGATCAATTCTCAAAATATTTGGCATGGTTTAAGTTGGATCTTACCCACGTGGAGACTTGGAAACAATCATGCCTAGTTCTAGCGTATCATCTATGTACTAGCTCAATTTTAAAATTTAATGATAAATTTATTATTTACATTTTCAATTCTATTTTTCTCTTAACACCTCTCCCTTCCATTGTGACTTCATGTCATTTATAATTTTGGTTCATCCCAGGGTAATCAATTTCATATTATAGTTTTGGATCTAAAAGTCTAGGTCTAGGGTTGGAGTGTTATCCTTCAATAAAACACTCCATTATTGTCATATGGGTTTTCTTGTTATTTTAGTATTGGCATGCATTTTGTTTTAGTTGATGTATGATATATATGCATTTTTTTTAGTTGATGTATGATATATATGCATCAATGTGACACTTACCCTAAACCTAAAAGTCTAGTTCCTTCATTCTACCATGACATGTTACCTCTTGTGCTCAACCTTCCTAGGAACATTTCCTTGCCAAAATTGTGGGATGATGTGCCACCAAATTCTCTACCTTCTTCCATGAGTATCATCATAACCTCGATTAATATTAAACTTTGAATTGTGATGATAGATACTTATCCATCAACTATAGTTTTTAATTATGAAGACCAATTGACATCCAAAATCTCTTCCATGCATACTTCCCCTCTCTGACCTCCTTGTCTCTCAACTTCACCCTTGAATTCCCTCTCTCCCAATAGTGTATCTAGATCACTTCCTTCAAAATCCATCTCTTCTTAGGCCTCCTCCATTCCATCATTATGTTTTATTTATCCTCTCCTCTTCTCATGGTAGTCCCACTTGATCCTTTTGTGCATCTTGTTCTCTCTCTTTTCAGGGTACATCTATCTTCTATCCCCTTTTCTGCCACATTTAGGGAAATCTTCCATCCTCCTTATTTATCTCCTACCAATTCAAAGAATCCTCTCATTTGTTTCCTACCTTTTTGTATCCCTTGTCACTCATTTGAGAGGTAGTTTCTTCCTTACTTTATTCTTGGATAACATTTTTCTCTTCTATGTATAACTCTTGTTTGTTTTGCACATTGTAGCCTTCTCTTTTGGATCAACTATGTTGATTACTTAATCCCTTAAGGTGACCGATGTGTGTATTCCCTTTTTGTCTTTGATTTCATTATTGTCTCCCCCCTTCCTTGAGGAAGGGAAATTCATTTGTTCTTTCCTTCTCCTCTCCCCAAGGGACTGGTTGTCACCTCCATTGTCCCCCCTTACTCCACTTGGGGATATCACCTCACTTTCCCCTTAATTTTTTGGTTTTAGTTTTTAGATTCATATTAATTGGTTGTCATCTATCCAAGCCAGTGTAGGTGTTGCACCAATTCCTCATGTCATGTACAAGTATTCCTAGGTATATCACCCTTTACCTCTTTATTTCAGTGCATTTTTTTAGCTAGTATTAGTTAATAGGTAGATTTTTACTATAAATTTAGTTTAGTTGTTTTTACTTTCAATAGTTATATCTATGTTTTTGTCATGAATCAATGGCCATGTCCCCTTGGTATATGGTATTTCTATAATTTCATAGCTAATTTGTTGTTTTATTTTGGTAGCTATACTTACCATGGGTTCATATATTAATTCTCTCAATAGTATAGTTTCTCCATCCTCCTATAGTAATTAGACTTGCTTACTTATTTTTCCAACATTTTTTCCCTATTATTCATTTATAGTTTAATGTATTAAATATTTTCCTATCTATTTGGTTGTCATTATTCACCCACATTCATCTCTTGTTTTGAACTAGTTATTTTGATGTTTGCATGAGAGGATATCCTTGATGGCCCAAAATGATTGACCTTGTGTTGTGAGATAGTTTCCCCATTATGTTAGGGCACAAATTAGTCCAAAATTATCTATGGTATTTCTCTTATTTATGCACCATTATATCTTGTATTGTTGTAGACTCTGTTTATATTTTCATTCCTTGTTAATAATTTTTAGTTTCTCGTATACATGGTACCTCTATACTATCATATTTATGGGTAACAACTTCTAGCATGGAGGAAATATGTAGCGACATATGGATTTTATCCTTAGTCTTCATGATACACAAATCCTTAGCAACTAAAGATATTATGTGGTGGTTGTAAGTAATTTACATGTGCTTGATGCCCACTGCTCAAGGATGACATGAGACCTCTCATCTGTTATTATACCTTGAATGTTCTAGTTATCCTTCATTATGTTTCCCCAATTCTAGGCCTAGATGTATTGAATGTGGCCCTACTTGTAATTCATTTTCATTTAGGGCTTCAGAATTTATCACGATCGTAATTTATCTTATTGTAAAAGAACAATATTTTGTAATAAAAACATTGTTATGAATATATGGAAGTTTTGCTAAATTTCATGACAACAATTTATATGGTTTTTCCTTTTTGATGAAATTAAAAGAATGCATATATATTTAAGTTAGCCTGTAACAATTTTTTAGTCATATCATGCAATTAAACAATTTCACCATAAATAAGAACACATATCAACCACTAGTCCAACTACCCAAGTTAGGAACTTCAACGTTTACAAGGTGAAGCACTAATTCCAATATGTGATTAGCCAACCTAATTTCCCTACAAAATCAAGAGCACAGAAAGAGCAAATTTTTTTAGAAAAGGCAACAATATACAAATATATTTGTCCCCTTCAATCATAGTTTCCTACAACAATACAACAATAGAATGTCTGGTTTCAGTAACTTAAACAATCAATCGATGAGACTCTTTGTTTGGGGAGTAGCCAACCCATTGACCCTAGAACCATCACTTTTGTTAAGGTTTAAGCTATTATTAGGTTTCTTTTCAATTTACTAGATAACCATAGCATAGATAGGATCACTAAGAAATACACAATCACAAGAGACACATCATTTACCCTAAGAAACCCTCATAGGGGAGAAAACCCCAAAAAAACTTCCTTAATATAGATAGCCAATACAATGCCAAGAGAATAAACCAAACAATACATAAATTCCTCTCCCAAGTATGTGCCCTTCTCTCTCTTCCTTCTTCTCCAATTGCAACTCCAAACTTGTGCTCTGATGAACAAGTGAGTGAGTGAACAAATGAGGCGCTAGCCTCTCTTATTTATACAATCTGGCAGGCGTTGAACTGGGGTGTCTTTTCACTGGCAGGGCTAACTTCTCATCCTGGGTGGTTATAAACACTTTAATATATTATGGGTGGTTATAACCCCTTTAATATATTATGGGGTCGACTTTTCATTTAGCCCATTACAATTAGGGTTTGAGCAATCTGCAAAAGGGGATTTGGTCATTTACAATACTTGACATGATCAATCCACAAAAGGGGATTGATCTAATGAATAATACATCAATAATAAATAGAATACTCTTTGCAGTTACAATATTTCAACACTCCCTCTTAACAAGAAGTGTATTCTACAACAACATCAGGCGAGAGAAAGGGCAACACCATCAACAACATCTTGAAACACTGAATGGCATATCTATAAATCATCGAAAGTTTTTTTCATCATCAATATCATCATTCACAGCAGGGAGCTGGAATGGCATCATCATCCTCATCATCATGAGGATAAGGTAACATCATCATCATTTTCTGTGTGAGGCTAAAGTAACATCATCATATTCATAATTATCTTCAGCAAGGAGATGAAGTGGCATTATCATCATCATCTTCGTAATTATCTTCAGCAAGGAGCTGAAGTGGCATCATCATCATCATCTTCAGCAAGAAGCTGAAGTGGCATCATCATCATTAACTGCATCAACATGGATTATTATAACACTAATACATCATCATCATCAATAACAACACAAGGATGATATAACATCAACAACAAGAATATCACAGCACAAAGGCTGGAGCATCATCAACAACAACATCACAACATGAAGGTTGGAGCATCATCAACATCATCACTAGGCTGAGATTCTTTAGCACGAGGCTGGCATCACAACACAAAGCTAGCTACACAATATCATCAGCGTGAAGCTGACATCACAACACAAGGTTGGCACATCATCACAGCATGGGGTTGACACATCATCATAGAATGAGGATGGCACAACATCACAGCACGAGGCTGACATCGCAATAATTAAGCTGGAACATCATCAGAGCACGAGGTTGGCATGTCATCAACACGAGGCTGGCATCACAACAATTAAGCTGGCACATCATCACAACAATTAAGCTGGCACATCATTACAACAATTAAGCTGGTACATCATCACAACAATTAAGCTAGCACATCATCACAGCAATTAAGCTAGCATCACGACACTATATTGGCACATCATCACAAAAATTAAGCTGACATCACAACATTAGGCTGGCACATCATCACAACAATTAAGTTGGCATCACAGCAGTAGGCCGGCACATCATCACAACAATTAAGTTGGCATCACAACACTAGGCTGGTACATCATCATTTTGTGGTACTTTGACAGTCCCTAAGGAGCTACCGAGGAATAAGATTACCTAGGATATAAAATCCTAATGGAGCTACCACGTGGTACTCTGACAGACCATCCTTACCGGACCTTCAGGATCTTCCTAGGAATCATAAGATTCCATGGGATTATAAAAATCCTAACGGAGCTACCACTACTGATCATGATACCATAGTATCATTAGCACTACTCTCCCTTTTGAGGGAGGTCCTTTCAGACTATACAAAGCTTATCTCAAAAGTGTTCAAACTTTACACGAGATAGAGGCTTGGTCAACACATGAGCAACATGTTCATCTGTGCTAACATATTGGAGCTTTATGGCTCCTCTTTGCACCATGTCACAAATGTAATGATATCAAATCTCTATGTGTTTCGACTCATTATGGAAAACATCATCTTCATACAACTCTGGTTATCACATAGGATCAAAATGGCTTCCCTCTCCAGATCAAATAGATATGTCAACAACATCTGAAGCCATACGGCTTCACAACTGGCGGAACATGCAACAATGTATTCTGCTTCTGCCATGCTTGGAGAAATGTTGAATTTCTTCCTACTCTGCCATGAGATCATTGTTGACATCAAACTGAAACAACATCCTAAAGTGCTCTTTCTATCATAAACACTTCCATCTCAATCTGAATAGGTGTAACCACTCAGTCTGAAATCGTGATCTCCATCATAACTAAGACCACAATCTAATGTACACTTAAGGTACCTCATCACATGTTTTGCAGCAACTAGGTGAACATGTTTGGGTTCTACCAGAAACTGACTCAAGGTGTTCACAAAAAAAGAAATATTTGGTCTGGTGTTCGTCAGATACATCAACGATCCAATGATCTGTCTATACAGTGTGGCATCAATCAATTCTAACGAAGTGTCAACCAGGGGACTTCAACTTTGTTTCCATGGGTGTATTCATAGACTTACACTCCAACATATCAAATCTCTTCAATATTTCAACTGCATACTTCCCTTGGTTAAGGAAGATCCTCTCTGGGCTCTACCATACCTCAAGACCTAAGAAATAATGCATTAGGCCAAGGTCTTTCATCTCAAATTATGCAGCGAGCTTCTTCTTAGATTCAGTGATGAGATTTTCTTCTCCAGTTAAGAATAAGTCATCCACATACAATAGCAATATAATAGGCTCGTCATTCATAACCTTGAAGTAGAGGTTAGAATCATATTTACTCTTGGTAAAT
>JASDQU010334650.1:0-13199 GCA_032191745.1 Picea mariana
TTAACGGCTCTGTTGGCCGCTCTAAGGTCTCCTAAGAAAACCGAAGAGAGAATTGATCTGAGCTAAGTAATCTAAACTAAAGAAACTAGAAACTAATAAAACAAACTAAAACAAACTAACTAAATAAATAAAAGAAATCAAACTAAAATAGAGGAAACTAGAAACTAATAAAACTAACTTAAACTAACTATACTAAACTAATTATAAACTACTAACTATTCTATCTACAAACTACAAATTACTCTTATAATAACTCAAATCAACTACCTGATTATCAATTTAATTACAGCTTATTCACAAATATACATTACATACAAACTACAGATTTGAATAAAACCTGTGAAACTGATGTGCTTGTTGTCCTAAAATAGCGAAGGATAACTCTTTTTAATTTTATGATTTATGAATAAGAAAGTAAACTAACTGAAATTAAAACAAATCAAAATTATATCTAGATTAAACTACTTAATAAAAGCAATAAACTAGATACTAAGTAACCTGGAAACGCTCCAAGTCTGCCCTGCGCAAGATGACTTCTAAGCTGGATGGAGGAGGGAAACTCACACTGTTAAGTCCTTAAGATTCTCGGAAATGATTAGCTATGCTGCTTCTTGAAGTAAGTTATAGGACAAACAAGACATAAAAGACTATCATAACAATTTTCTGATTATAAATTCCTGCAAAAGGGGAAACCTATTATGCAGCAAACTTATATATTACAGTTCTATTTATGAAGAAGACAAAGCTATGATTCACAAATTGAACTAATAACTGTTATATCTTTTATCGATTTGGAAGAAACAAGATATAGATAATAATAATAAGATTATATCATTTGCATTTGATTTAGGTAGCTAAAGCAATACTAAACCATAAACAAGCTGATATACAAAACATGGAACAAAGTGTTGATATATTGAAAAGCGGAAAGCTATAACAAAACACCAATTCTGCTCCAGTTTGAATCAAAACTCCATATCCTTGTTCTCTCCCACTGAGGATTGTCAATTATTACAAAACCATAGGTTTAAATAGGTTCTTCACAAGGTAAAACATCCTTGTGAATAATAACAAATAGTTTTACACAATCTGAGAATTATCCCAAAATCCCTTAAACTAAGTCATTAAAAATGCAAATAAAATCGCTAAGACATCTTCCAACTGCTCCTCATATCCATTGCCAATTCGAATTGCCTGCAATAGACACCAAAATTCAAGTTAGAATAATGTTTTATTTAAAAAATAATAAAAAAAATGACTTAACAGACTTAGCTACATAATTTTTGATTCTGTAGCTGGTCTAGAATAGTAAACAGGACCAGATATAAAATCAAAATCAAATCCAATCCAATCATTACAAACTTTTTAAGAAAAATAATCCTTTCAATCAAACAAAATCGAGTAGAATAAAATCGGGACAGAGTGGGATTACTCTGTTTTCCCAATCGTTATAAGATCAAATCATATCTTAACAAGACTGTTCTATGAATGAAATCAATGATAAACCAAATCGCATGAAATACAAACCATCATTATCGATTTGCATAAGATTCATATTATTGCCAATATAGAAAGTCATTACAATTTCACGCATCACTGTACCCATAGAATCCAACCACAGTTCTCATTTACTGCGTTTCAAATAATTTACAAGTATAATCGTAACTGTAATTGACTAATTATAGTCAAGACAACAGATTGATATCATTCAGTTAAAAGCATGATGTATGAATTGCTTCCAGAGTGATCAAATCATCTCAAAAAAATATCGACTCAGTCGTCTTCATGTTTGATCATCTCGTAATCGACAGACAGGGTTTTGATAGAGTCAACAAACCAGGCATATAACTAAATTTAATTATAGACATAAATCGAAAGATTTGATATGATCAATCCATCCCTGTAATCTTAATCGAATAATACATTTGTGACCACTGAAACACAATTCATATCGTAACAGCTACTATTGTTATCCATTCGAAATATTACCATGTAATAAATGATATACGAATTAGTCTTAACATAGAAAATATAACCAACATAACCAACCAATTTCCCTATCATATCGCATAAGAGGTAGCCAAATCGAACAGAGATATCGTTTGTATTTCAAGAATAGAAAAGATATCAAATAACAACATATTCGAATTAAATTTTGATCAATCGAACTAAATCTAATCACAACCAATCCAGAAATCGATAATCAAAATTGATAAACAACACATGCATGACAGAGCAAGTCAACAATGTATACAGAGCTTATGATCATGCCATATAAAAGAGTGAAGGTTATACCATTACAGTTTTTGTGGCTACGTCAATTTAGAATTGACAATTGCTGTGGCAGACTCAACATTTTTGAACAGGATCGAACCTGTGGTTCGCTGTTTCTTGTCGTTGGGTTGTTCTCTTGCATTCCGACCAGTGAGTTTAGCCACTTGGTTTTCCAACTCATAGATCCTGGATTGCAACGTAGGTACATCTGAATAGTATCTTTCAATCCATAACCCACATTGATCACAAGATGTCGCAACAGGTTGAGCAGAAGGGGGTTTTGATGATTCCCCGAGGGTTTCAAGAGGTGATTCGATGCCAGGGAAGTCAGGGTTATCCCGCAGACAGGGAGGTAAATTTTTAACGAAATCATGAGGAGGTTTGTCATAAAAGCCCTCTTCGTCGAGAAAACGTTCAATGCTTGAGTCAGAGTCCTCGCTAACCACGATAGGCTCTATTTTGGCAGTAAGCTTAGATTTGTTCCTCGCCATGCGAGAGATCAATCTTGCATTTTTCTTGCCTCGACTATTAACACCAGTCTTCGTTCTAGTCTTTAGAGTTGTGGCTTTGACAACTTTGGTTTGTTTTGGCACAGCCTTAAGCAAACTTGTAGGTGACTCGGGCTTAGGTCCAGGTAGTAAAACATCATAAGGCACAGGAGTAGGTTTGTTCTCGGCCACCATGGGCTTATCTACCTGTGGAGGGTTTGACTCCCTAAAACCATTACGGCTGAGGAAATCATGCCAAGAATCACGATATAACCCTAACTCGCAGACTAAAACCATTTTGATCAACCCAACATGGAAGAGGCTAGTGTCAGCCTGGCTGCGTTTGTAACGCTTATCCATCTTAAACAAGCTTCGGTGCAGATAGTGAGGCAGACTTAGTTCGAATCCCATAAAAACCATTAATAAACGCAAGTGAAACAGAAAGACAAACCCATACCTGCCTTCACAAGTAACGAATTGTTTGATAATCATCAAGAGATCATACCAGTGGGGTTTCAACATCTTCGCAGGTAACCCTCTGTCGCATGAACTGACTGTGCGAGACCGAAATAACAATGTCCATGGGACATCATCAACCTTGCAATTTTTAGACCACTTTTGTCCCTTGGCAGGCAAGCTGGTTGCCAGACTGAGAAATTCCTCAGTAATTTCAAACTGCACATCTCCCACTTTGGCTCGGCAGCCATCGAATGACAAAGCGAATTGTCGAGCCACAGTGAAGTCATAGCCATCAAACTTCCTAATAAATGGAATCCACCTAAACTTTTCTAAGTTGTCATACGCACCATCAAAAGTTAACAGTGCTTGGTACCCGTTGGGCTCGACTCTCACAACAGGAGCCATAGTTCCTGTACATGGTAGGGTTCCGAGTGAATGAAACAATACACAGAGTGAAAACGAGAGGGTTTAACAGCTTGAATGCTCGACGAGACCGAAAATAACTCCATGCATGCGAAGGTGGTGGGATTACCACTGCCACGAATGATACTAATTGCTGAGTACAGTGTTGTTAAAACCACAATCGTTTATACCATGCGCATCGGCCAACAAATAGGCGTTCAATCATATTAACGTTCCACTTACCCGAAACAGAGCTAACACCACGCGTTACATTCAAGTGCCAAGTGTACAGTTCAACCAACATAGTACCCAGCACTAACCATCGATCAGTCGTGTCACTTCAATGCTTCACACCACTGTTAATATATTTATGCCAATACATAGTTCGAAACTATTGCTCGTTCCACGATATCAAATTCACCAAACAATGTATCGGGGGTTCAAACCAAATAATCGAAATGCCAATAGGTTGATCAAAGCACCTTTGCAAAACTTCAAACCATTACCACTTTATATGAAATCAATCTTATGATATTGCCAATGTGTTTTAGCATAATCGAAGTGTCAAAACATTGCAACCAATGATCACATGAAATCGATAAGTTAAGAGTTCAAAGTAATAAGAATTGTGTCACATACAAAACAAAAATCAATTATGAAACTTATGACATCAAGCATAACTCATAACTTAACATTTCCACTAGAGAAATGAAGTTGTGCAGTTAAAGCGAATGGATACAGTTTGAAAGAACCTTTTGCATTGAAGTGATAAACCAATGGTCAAATGTCTTTTAGCAAATAAATAAAAGATGACGACAGTCCAGACAACGAGAGAGGTGTTTTCACACTTTCAGTTATGAAAAATCAAATCGAAATCAAATTGTAATTGTCGCGAAAATGAAACAAATCTCTTGAAGCACAATGCGACGATGATTTGTCGTTTAGAAGACAAGAGGTGTAGGCAGCGTTTTTATAGCAATTTAAAAAAAATAGTTGGATGCCAACACTAAGTAGAGTAGGCTAGGCTAGTCTAGGATATGATAGAGTAGACTAGGTAGGGTAGGGTAGGCTAGGCTAGGCTAGGTAGAGTAGGGTAGAGTAGGCTATGCTAGGTATTGTAGGCTAGGCTAGGTTAGGATAGGATAGAGTAGGCTAGGCTAGCCTATGATATGATAGAGTAGGCTAGGTAGAGTAGGCTAGGTTAGGCTAGGTTAGGTAGAGTAAGCTGGGCTAGGCTAGGCTAGGTAGAGTAGGATAGATTAAGCTAGGCTATTTAGAGTAGGATAGGCTAGGCTAGGTTAGGATAGAGTAGTCTAGGTAGAGTACGCTAGGCTAGGCTAGGTGGAGTAGGCTAGGCTAGCATAGGATAGGGTAGGATAGGTAGAGTAGGCTAGGCTAGGCTAGGCTAGGTAGAGTAGGCTAGGCTTGGTTAGGCTAGGTAGAGTAGGCTAGACTAGGTAGAGTAGGCTAGACTAGGTAGAGTAAGCTAGGCTAGGCTAGGCTAGGTAGAGTAGGCTAGAGTAGGATAGGATAGGGTAGGATAGGATAGGATAGAGTAGGCTAGGTAGAGTAGGCTAGGCTAGACTAGGCTCGGCTAGGTAGACTAGACTAGGCTCGTCTAGGTAGAGTAGGCTTGCCTACGCTAGGCTAGATAGATTAGGCTTGGTAGAGTAGGCTAGAGTAGGCTAGGCTATGGTGGGCTAGGATAGGTTAGAGTAGGATAGGTAGAGTAGGCTAGGCTAGGTAGAATAGGCTAGGCTAGGTAGAGTAGGCTAGAGTAGGCTAGGCTAGGATAGAGTAGTCTATTCTAGGTAGAGTAGGCAAGGATAGAGTAGGCTAGGCTAGGCTAGGCAAAGCTAAGCAAAGCTAGGCTAGGCTAGGCAAAGCTAGACTAGGCTAGCCTAAGCAATGCTAAGCAAGGCGAGACTAAGTTATCCTAGGCAAAGCTAGGTTAAGCTAAGCTAGGCTAAGCAAAGCTAGGCTAAGCTAGGCTAAACTAGGCTAGGCTAAGCTAGGGTAGGCAGAGTAGGATAGAGTAGGCTAGGCTTGGTAGAGTAGGCTAGTCTACGCTAGGATAGGATAGAGTAGGCTAGGCTAGGCTAACTAGAGTAGGCTAGATTAGGCTAGGCTAGGTAGAGTAGTCTTGGCTAGGATAGGATATGATAGAGTAGGCTAGGCTAGGTAGAGTAGGCTAGAGTCGGCTAGGCTAAGTATAGTAGGCTAGCCTAGGCTATGATAGAATAGAGTAGGCTAGGCTAGGTAGAGTAAGTTAGGCTAGGCTAGGCTAAGTAGAGTAGACAGGTAGAGTAAACTAGAGTAGGCTAGGCTAGGTAGAGTAAGTTAGGCTAGGCTAGGCTAAGTAGAGTAGACAGGTAGAGTAAACTAAAGTAGGCTAGGCTAGGCTAGGATATGATCGAGTAGGCTAAGATATGTAGTAGGCTAGCCTAGGCTATGATAGAATAGAGTAGGCTAGGCTAGGTAGAGTAAGTTAGGCTAGGCTAGGCTAAGTAGAGTAGACAGGTAGAGTAAACTAGAGTAGGCTAGGCTAGGCTAGGATATGATCGAGTAGGCTAAGATTTGATAGAGTAGGCTAGGCTAGGCTAGGCTAGGCTAGGTAGAGTAGGCTAGGCTAGGCTAAGCTAAGCTAAGCTAAGCTAGACTAGGCTAGGCTAGGCTAGGCTAGGCTAGGCTTGGCTAGGCTAAGCTAGGCTAAGCTAAGCTTGGCTAGGCAAAGCTAGTGTAAGCTAGAATAAGCTAAGCTAAGCTAAGCTAGGCTAAGCTAGGCTTATAGTAGGCTAGGATAGGCTAGGCTAAGCTAGACTTAGAGTAGGCTAGACTAGGTAGAGTAGGCTAGGTTAGACTAGGCTAGATAGAGTAGGCTAGGCTAGAAGAGAGTAGGCTAGGCTAGGTAGGGTAGGCTAGGATAGAGTAGGCGAGGCTAGGTAGAGTAGGCCAAGATAGAGTTGGCTAGGCTAGGTAGAGTAGGCTAGACTAGCCTAGGCTAGGCTAGGTAGAATAGGCTAGAGTAGGCTAAGATAGGTAGAGCAGGCTTGGCTAGGATAGAGTAATTTAAGCTAGATAGAGAAGGCTAGTCTAGGCAAGGTAGAGTAGGCTAGGTAGACTAGACTAGGCTAGGCTAGGCTAGGTAGGGTAGGCTATGATAGAGTAGGTGAGGCTAGGTAGAATAGTCTAGGCCAGGCTAGGCTAGGTAGAGTAGCATAGGATAGAGTAGGCTAGGCTAGGTAGAGTATGCTGGGTAGAGTAGGCTAGAGTAGGCTAGGCTAGGTAGAGTAGTCTAGGCTAGGATATGATAGGATAGAATATGCTAGGTAGATTAGGTTAGGCTAGGCTAGGCTAGATAGAGTTGGCTAGGCTAGGCTAGGCTAGGTAGAGTAGGCTAGGCTAGGCTAGGATAGGATAGAGTAGGCTAGGCTGGGTAGGGTAGGATAGGCTAGGCTAGGCTAGGCAGAGTAGGTTAAAGTAGGCTAGGCTAGGCTAGGCTAAGTAGGGTAGGCGAGGCTAGGTAGAGTAGGCCAGGAAAGAGTAGGCTAGGTTAGGTAGAGTAGGCTAGACTAGACTAGGCTAGGCAAGGTAGAGTAGGCTAGAGTAAGCTAGGCTAGTTAGAGTAGGCTAGGCTAGGATAGAGTAGTTTAAGCTAGATAGAGTAGGCTAGTCTAGGCAAGGTAGAGTAGGCTAGGTAGAGTAGACTAGGCTAGGCTAGGCTAGGTAGAGTAGGCTAGGATAGAGTAGGTGAGGCTAGGTAGAGTAGTCTAGGCCAGGCTAGGCTAGGTAGAGTAGGATAGGATAGAGTAGGCTAGGCTAGGTAGAGTATGCTGGGTAGAGTAGGCTAGAGTAGGCTAGGCTAGGTAGAGTAGTCTGGGTTAGGATAGGATAGGATAGAATAGGCTAGGTAGATTAGGTTAGGCTAGGCTAGGCTAGATAGAGTAGGCTAGGTAGAGTATGCTAGGCTAGGCTAGGATAGGATAGGATAGAGTAGGCTAGGCTAGGCTAGGCTAGGTAGAGTAGGCTAGGTTAGGCTAGGATAGAGTAGTCTAGGCTAGGTAGAGTAGGAAAGGATAGAGTAGGAAAAGCTAGGAAAATCTAGGCTAGGCTGGGCAAAGCTAGACTAGGCTAGGCTAAGCAATGCGAGGCTAAGCTATGCTAGGCAAAGCTAGACTATGCTAGGCTAAGCAATGCGAGGCTAATCTATGCTATACAAAGCTAGGTTAGGCTAATCCAGGCTAAGCAAAGCTAGACTAAGCTACGCTAAACTAGGCTAAGCTAGGCTAGGCTAAGCTACGCTAAGCTAGGCTAAGCTAAGCTAAGCTAAGCTAGGGTAGAGTAGGCTAGGCTACGCTAGGTAGAGTAGGCTAGGCTTAGCTAGCTTTGGTAGAGTAGGCTAGGCTAGGATAGGTAGAGTAGCCTAGTCTAGGCTAGGCTAGGCTAGGTAGAGTAGGCTAGGCTAAGTAGATTAGTCTAAGCTAGGCTAAGCGAAGAATGCTAGGGTAAGCTAAGCTAAAATAGGTTAAGCTAAGCTAAGCTAGGCTAAGCTAAGCTAAGCTAGGCTAAGCTAAGCTAAGCTAGGCTAGGCTAGGCTAAGCTAAGCTAGGGTAGAGTAGGCTAGGCTAAGCTAGGGTAGAGTAGGCTAGGCTTAGCTAGCTTTGGTAGAGTAGGCTAGACTAGGATAGGTAGAGCAGCCTAGTCTAGGCTAGGCTAGGCTAGGTAGAGTAGGCTAGGCTAAGTAGAGTAGTCTAAGCTAAGCTAAGTGAAGCAATGCTAGGGTAAGCTAAGCTAAGCTAGGTTAAGCTAGGCTAAGCTAAGCTAAGCTAAGCTAGGCTAGGCTAGGCTAAGCTAGTCTAAGCAAGGCTAGGCTAAGCTAGGCTAGGCAAGGCTAGGCTAGGCTAAGCAAGGCTAGGCTAAGAAAAGCTAAGCTAGGCTAGGCTAAGCTAGGCTAAGCTAAGCTAGGCTAGGCAAAGCTAGACAAGGCAAAGCTAGGCTAAGCTATGTAAAGCTAGGCTAAGCTAAGCTAGGCTAGGCGATACTAAGAAAAGTTAGGCAAAGCTAAGCTAAGCTAGGCTAAGCTAAGCTAGGCTAAGCTAGGCTAGGCTAGGCTAGGCTAGGTTTGGCTAGACTTGGCTAGGCTAAGCTAGGCGAAACAAATCTATGCTTAGCTAGGCTAAGCTAGGCTAAGCTAAGCTAAGCTAAGCTAGGCTAAGTAGGCTTAGAGTAGGCTACCATAGCCTAGGCTAAGATAGACTTACAGTAGGCTAGGCTAGGTAGAATATTCTAATCTAGGCTAGGCTAGACTAGGTAGAGTAGAGTAGGCTAAGCTAGGCTAGGCTAGATAGAGTAGACTAGGCTAGGTAGAGTATTCTAATCTAGGCTAGGCTAGACTAGGTAGAGTAGAGTAGGCTAAGCTAGGCTAGGATAGATAGAGTAGGCTAGGCTAGGCTAGGATAGGATAGAGTAGGCTAGACTAGGCTAGGATAGGATAGAGTAGGCTAGGCTAGGCACGGCTGGGTAGAGTAGGCTAGGCTAGGTAGAGTAGGTTAGGCTAGGCTAGCATAGGATAGAGTAGGCTAGGTAGAGTAGGCCAGGCTAAGTTAGGCTAGGTAGAGTAGACTAAAGTAGGCTAGGCTAGGCTAGGTTAGAATAGAGTAGGCTAGGCTAAGATAGAATAGAGTAGACTAGGCTAGGTAGAGTAGGCTAGGCTAGGGTAGGATAGGATAGAGTAGGTTAGGCTAGGTAGAGTAGCCTAGGCTAGGCTAGGTTGGGCTAGGTAGAGTAGTATAAGCTAGGCTAAGCGAGGCAAACCTAGGCTAAGCTAATCTAAGCTAGGCTAAGCAAGGCTAAGCTAAGCTAAGCTAAACTAGGCTTAGCTAAGCGAAACAAATCTATGCTTAGCTAGGCTAAGCTAAGCTAGGCTAAGTAGGCTTAGAGTAGGCTAGCATAGGCTAGGCTAAGATAGACTTAGAGTAGGCTAGGCTAGGTAGAATATTCTAATCTAGGCTAGGCTAGACTAGGTAGAGTAGAGTAGGCTAAGCTAGGCTAGGCTAGATAGAGTAGGCTAGGCTAGGTAGAGTATTCTAATCTAGGCTAGGCTAGACTAGGTAGAGTAGAGTAGGCTAAGCTAGGCTAAGCTAGATAGAGTAGGCTAGGCTAGGCTAGGATAGGATAGAGTAGGCTAGGCTAGGCTAGGATAGGATAGAGTAGGCTAGGCTAGGCACGGCTGGGTAGAGTAGGCTAGGCTAGGTAGAGTAGGTTAGGCTAGGCTAGCATATGATAGAGTAGACTAGGTAGAGTAGGCCAGGCTAGGTTAGGCTAGGTAGAGTAGACTAGAGTAGGCTAGGCTAGGCAAAGCTAGAATAGAGTAGGCTAGGCTAAGATAGGATAGAGTAGACTAGGCTAGGTAGAGTAGGCTAAGCTAGGGTAGGATAGGATAGAGTAGGTTAGGCTAGGTAGATTAGCCTAGGCTAGGCTAGGTTGGGCTAGGTAGAGTAGTATAAGCTAGGCTAAGCAAGGCAAACCTAGGCTAAGCTAAGCTAAGCTAGGCTAAGCAAGGCTAAGCTAAGCTAAGCTAAGCTAGGCTAAGCTAGGCTAAGCTAAGCTAGGCTAGGTAAGGCTAGGCTATGCTAAGCTATGGTAAGCTAGGCTAAGCAAGGCTAGGCTAAGAAAAACTAAGCGAGGCTAGGCTAAGCTCGGCTAAGCTAAGCTAGGCTAGGCAAATCTAGGCAAGGCAAAGCTAGGCAAAGCTAGGTTAGTCTAGGCTAGGCTAGGCGATTCTAAACAAAGCTAGGCTAAGCGAGGCTAAGCTAAGAGAAGCTAAGCTAAGCTAAGCTAAGCTAAGATAAGCTAGGCTAAGCTAAGCTAGGCTAAGCTAGGCCAGGCTAGGCTAGGCTAGGTTTGGCTAGGCTTGGCTAGGCTAAGCTAGGCTAAGCTAAGCTAGGCTAGGCAAAGCTAGGCTAAGCTAAGCGAAACAAAGCTAGGCTAAGCTAGGCTAAGCTAAGCTAGGCTAGTAAAAGCTAGGCTAAGCTAGGCTAAGCTAGGCTAGGCTATACTAGGCTAGATTTGGCTAGGCTTGGCTAGGCTAAGCTAGGCTAAGCTAAGCTAAGCTAAGCTAGGAAAAGCTAGGCTAAACTAAGCGAAGCAAAGCTAGGCTAGCATAGGCTAAGCTAGGCGATGCTAAGCAAAGCTAGACAAAGCTAGGCTAAGCTAAGCTAAGCTAAGCTAAGCTAAGCTAAGCAAGACTAGGCTAGGCTAGGCTAGGCTAGGCTAGGTTTGGCTAGGCTTGGTTAGGCTAAGCTAGGCTAAGCTAAGCTTGGCTAGGCAAAGCTAGGCTAAGCTATGCTAAGCTAGAATAAGCTAAGCTAGGCTAAGCTAGGCTTATAGTAGGCTACGATAGGCTAGGCTAAGCTAGACTTAGTGTACGCTATGATAGGCTAGGCTAGGTAGAGTAGTCTAGGCTAGGCTAGGCTAGACTAGGTAGAGTAGGCTAGGCTAGGCTAAGCTAGATAGAGTAGGCTAGGCTAGGAGAGAGTAGGCTAGGCTAGGTAGGGTAGGCTAGGATAGAGTAGGCGAGGCTAGGTAGAGTAGGCCAAGATAGAGTTGGCTAGGCTAGGTAGAGTAGGCTAGACTAGCCTAGGCTAGGCTAGGTAGAATAGGCTAGAGTAGGCTAAGATAGGTAGAGCAGGCTTGGCTAGGATAGAGTAATTTAAGCTAGATAGAGAAGGCTAGTCTAGGCAAGGTAGAGTAGGCTAGGTAGACTAGACTAGGCTAGGCTAGGCTAGGTAGGGTAGGCTATGATAGAGTAGGTGAGGCTAGGTAGAATAGTCTAGGCCAGGCTAGGCTAGGTAGAGTAGCATAGGATAGAGTAGGCTAGGCTAGGTAGAGTATGCTGGGTAGAGTAGGCTAGAGTAGGCTAGGCTAGGTAGAGTAGTCTAGGCTAGGATATGATAGGATAGAATATGCTAGGTAGATTAGGTTAGGCTAGGCTAGGCTAGATAGAGTTGGCTAGGCTAGGCTAGGCTAGGTAGAGTAGGCTAGGCTAGGCTAGGATAGGATAGAGTAGGCTAGGCTGGGTAGGGTAGGATAGGCTAGGCTAGGCTAGGCAGAGTAGGTTAAAGTAGGCTAGGCTAGGCTAGGCTAAGTAGGGTAGGCGAGGCTAGGTAGAGTAGGCCAGGAAAGAGTAGGCTAGGTTAGGTAGAGTAGGCTAGACTAGACTAGGCTAGGCAAGGTAGAGTAGGCTAGAGTAAGCTAGGCTAGTTAGAGTAGGCTAGGCTAGGATAGAGTAGTTTAAGCTAGATAGAGTAGGCTAGTCTAGGCAAGGTAGAGTAGGCTAGGTAGAGTAGACTAGGCTAGGCTAGGCTAGGTAGAGTAGGCTAGGATAGAGTAGGTGAGGCTAGGTAGAGTAGTCTAGGCCAGGCTAGGCTAGGTAGAGTAGGATAGGATAGAGTAGGCTAGGCTAGGTAGAGTATGCTGGGTAGAGTAGGCTAGAGTAGGCTAGGCTAGGTAGAGTAGTCTGGGTTAGGATAGGATAGGATAGAATAGGCTAGGTAGATTAGGTTAGGCTAGGCTAGGCTAGATAGAGTAGGCTAGGTAGAGTATGCTAGGCTAGGCTAGGATAGGATAGGATAGAGTAGGCTAGGCTAGGCTAGGCTAGGTAGAGTAGGCTAGGTTAGGCTAGGATAGAGTAGTCTAGGCTAGGTAGAGTAGGAAAGGATAGAGTAGGAAAAGCTAGGAAAATCTAGGCTAGGCTGGGCAAAGCTAGACTAGGCTAGGCTAAGCAATGCGAGGCTAAGCTATGCTAGGCAAAGCTAGACTATGCTAGGCTAAGCAATGCGAGGCTAATCTATGCTATACAAAGCTAGGTTAGGCTAATCCAGGCTAAGCAAAGCTAGACTAAGCTACGCTAAACTAGGCTAAGCTAGGCTAGGCTAAGCTACGCTAAGCTAGGCTAAGCTAAGCTAAGCTAAGCTAGGGTAGAGTAGGCTAGGCTACGCTAGGTAGAGTAGGCTAGGCTTAGCTAGCTTTGGTAGAGTAGGCTAGGCTAGGATAGGTAGAGTAGCCTAGTCTAGGCTAGGCTAGGCTAGGTAGAGTAGGCTAGGCTAAGTAGATTAGTCTAAGCTAGGCTAAGCGAAGAATGCTAGGGTAAGCTAAGCTAAAATAGGTTAAGCTAAGCTAAGCTAGGCTAAGCTAAGCTAAGCTAGGCTAAGCTAAGCTAAGCTAGGCTAGGCTAGGCTAAGCTAAGCTAGGGTAGAGTAGGCTAGGCTAAGCTAGGGTAGAGTAGGCTAGGCTTAGCTAGCTTTGGTAGAGTAGGCTAGACTAGGATAGGTAGAGCAGCCTAGTCTAGGCTAGGCTAGGCTAGGTAGAGTAGGCTAGGCTAAGTAGAGTAGTCTAAGCTAAGCTAAGTGAAGCAATGCTAGGGTAAGCTAAGCTAAGCTAGGTTAAGCTAGGCTAAGCTAAGCTAAGCTAAGCTAGGCTAGGCTAGGCTAAGCTAGTCTAAGCAAGGCTAGGCTAAGCTAGGCTAGGCAAGGCTAGGCTAGGCTAAGCAAGGCTAGGCTAAGAAAAGCTAAGCTA
>JASDQU010334651.1:0-12697 GCA_032191745.1 Picea mariana
ACCCTGGGAACTGCATGCATCCCATCCGTACGCCTTCTTCCCACCACTTGGAAACTCACGGGTCCTTCCAAAGGACTTAGGATAAAATAATATGCACATGGCTCTTTTGGAAATAATATTAAAATATTATTCTAGGCCTAAGCCCCCTAGGCTTAGCCCCTAGGCTCCTTACTCAGCCCTTTTTCCCACCTTCCAGCCCCTAGTTCCTTGCCCACTCTGTGGATGCTCAGTCCCCCATCACTCTTTCATCGTGGTCGGTCTGCACTAGTGGTATGTACATTTTATTAATTGACCTGCATACATACAAGTATATCACAGGCTCCTGGCCTTCAACACTTAGGCTCCCCTGGCCTAACAAAACTCATAAGCCTACAGCTTATTCAAAACTTGGCTCACCATCCTATAGAACATATTTACAATTCTTTTGCATATAACATGATCTGTAACGGGGCTCGGCCTTGGGGACACTACAGTATTTTAAATCTACCTCTTTCTACTCAAGGAACTTATGCAACTGATTTATGTTTGGAAGTAATATTCTCCACAGGCTCATCTTAGCCTTGGTAACCAAATCTTATGACTGTACAACAACATGTAAAATTGCATAGTGAAGTCAACTTCTTTATTTGAGAACATTAGCAACATAAAGTTCCAATTCTCAAAACATCTATCAACAGTAATGGATATCATTCCTCTCTTCAGTAGAGGTTTTCTAAGCCTCTTAGGAATGCAGTAAGATAGGGTGTTACCCCTTAAAGTCCTCCAAAACTATTTTCATATGGCTCATGCATGAGCCCAAGCAGGCCAAGTTTTGTTGCCTTTCTCTGATACCAATTTGTAACACACCCATGGTGGGGGAATCAAAATTTCTCACTTCTTAGGAGAATCAAAACCCCCATTCAGGGTCTTTATTCCATTCTTCTCTTCCACAGCTTTCTAGCCAGGGTCTCCATGCTCCTAACCAAGCTCAGAGCTGGCAGATATCCTCTCCCAAGTTATTTGGGTTCTTCCATCCATCTATACTCGCATATGACCGCAGGTTATGACCAGACTCCAGGACAATAGGCACTAAGACAACCACCGCGCAAATATTCTAGAGAGGCCAATCTCTGAATTTCTCAATCTGAATTCACGTGTCATTGGATATTTTTATGGCCCTAATTCACTTCGAGACTATGGCGTTCGGGAGTTTTGAACACTCCAAAGTATTTTCTCCCTGAAGTACTCTGTACCCAGAGTTATAGATCGAGCACCATGCATCCCTCGTGATCAAAGGCTGTGATCTACTTCAGGACTTCGACGTTCGGGAGTTTCAAACACTCCAAAGCCTTTTTCCTCTGAAGTACTACATACCCGGAGTTACATATCGAGCACCATTTGTTTTACCCAATCAATGGTCGATATCCGTCCTTTGCCCCGCTTCGGGCGGCTTGCAGTCAATGCTCCTCCGCATTCTTTCTTCCAAAGTACCAATCCTCTGAAGTAATGGATCTCATGCCACGCGTCCTATTCCAATGGATGGTTATGATGAACCATGACGCTCTGGCCTTCGGGGGTTCTTGTGCCTTTATTCTTCAATTCCTCCAGAGTGAATTTCACCTGAAGTAAATCTCCATCCCCCACGTGTTTCGACAACAGACTTCTAGGATGATTCCTTACCTTTGGAGCTTCAGACGACTTCTGTTCAATGCTCCACTTCCTGCCCTCCTAGGTTCACACTTCTAGAATTAGCAATCTGTTGATGTGTGTCCCTCTCAGATTGACGATCATGATTTACTTCGACAGTTCGGGCTTCGGGAGTTATTAATTCATACGAGACCACTTTCCTTCGAAGTGGATATCTTCTGAAATGGAAGATCTATTGACACCTGTCCTCAGCTGATGGATGACTCAGATGAACTCCGACTCTTCGACCTTCAGGGGTTCTTGTTCAACACACTCCTCTTTTCTCCCGGAGTTGGTCATCGTTGGGATGACCACAACCTAAATCTGATGGTCTGAGGGTATCTACGTGACCCCAGAGATCTATGACTTGTAACTTATGTTCAAGGGTCCCTTGGGTCCCAATGTGTGCCACTCTGAGAGGGACACCTAGCAACGTATTTAATCGACACTTGGGCCCCCACTTCATCTCAACATTAATACACACATCCCCATGATCGAACGACTGTGAGGGGTCTCGAAGGATTCTTATATCCATAGTCCACATTAACTTTGAGACTTCGGGACTTCGAGAGTTTTGGTGTTAGCAAACCTCTATCCTACCGAAGTGGTCAACGACGGGCTGACTATATCGTAGATCCGACGATCGGGATAGTCCCCGGGCGTCCTCATATCTACGACCCATATTAACTTCGGGACTTCAGGGGATTCACCTCCTATCCAACGATTATGCTCAATTTTTCGGACCCACAAAGTCCAAAGGGCTCGAAGGGTTAACGCCCGCATTCCTACTCCAAATTCGACGATTGTGGGGAACTTCGTCTCCTCCCGAACTAACCTCATCCATTCATCTTCCTAAGGAAAGGATCTTCCCTTTCTATACTTGAATATCGCTATCCTTCTTGAGCTTAACTGACTTCTTCTTCCAGGAGACTCCGAATGATTGGGAGTGTCGACAGACACACATGAAACTATGCCCAAGGTCAGTGAACTTAGCTCATTTATTTTAACTAGAGCCACCATGGGGATCGAGCATTTACATATACAAACCATATAGCTCCTTGCTTTCATAAATATACAATTAAGAAAAGATAGAGGGATACAGTCTAATCATCAAGCAAACATACGCATTCTTGCAACATTCATAGGATATCCAACTTTAATTCATAGTTACAGTGTAAATACACAGGATATGAAAATACTTATCTATTTTAGGTTGTAGCCAACTAACTGAATGTGGGTGTTTTCCTTTCCACCCAACCATAATCTCATAGGCATTCATTCTTAGCACTCTGGCCACCCTCGTGCCAAGCCATGATATCACCAAGGAATTTATGCCAATTCTCAACGATCCTTTCTCTTTCACATCTTCCACAAGGTTTATCAGGTGCTTCCTCGACATCAAGCTCGCAGCCTTCTACTCAGGTCCTGTTCTCTGCATACTCTCAGATATTTCTCCCTCTGTCACAACCTAGACGAGGTTTATCAGATGCTTCGTCAACATCAAGCTCGTGGCCTTCGACTCGTTCTCCACTGGAGTGTTCCTCACATTCTCCACTCTTCTCTTCATATCCTCTTCCGTGCCTTGCACGCACATCCTTCCTATCATGTTCCATCCTGTCAGAAAGAAACCGGGGTCAGTTTGGGTCTGTCGGACCCTATGGTACTTCGGGCTAACCTTCTGCAACTAGACCATGCTTCCATTGATGGGGGTGTTTTAGGGTTCAACCACCGATCATTTTCTTATTAATTGTTCTCTTATCGTTTTCACATTCTTTCCTCTAGTGATATCATTGCTAGTAATTTCAAGGCTTCACTCCCATAGTCAGTTATTGGAAATTAAACAATAAAAAATTTACATTTTCCCATGCCACAGCATGCTAATCCTAATTAATGATTAATTACAAGTTGGGGGAAATAGGGGTGTTACATAGTTTCTCTCCCATGACAATGTTAAAGGCCTTTTTAAAATTCACAAAAGAAAACCATAGTTCTTTGTCCTTATTGTGTGAAGTATTTTCTATTATATAGTTAAGTGTGAAGCAATGGTTGATGGTGGATTTCTTTGGTAAGAAACCAACATGTCCTTTAACTTTCTTCTTTTTCCTATGCCTACTTACTCACTTTTTTCTCCATAATCCCTCTTATTGATCTAATTTCCCATGCAGGGGTCAAGGGACAAATTGTGAAAGGGATAACAACCTATAATGCGGCTTGGCTAACCACAATAGCAAATAGGAAATGGTTGTGTGGAAAATGTTAAAACTATTTTTTAATTAACTACATTAAATTACAAGGAACATCTCGATCAAGGATAAATGTCATAAACATGAGTATAAAAGGCTATTCCTAAATTTACCAATCTTCTTAATCTTCTATGTGATTGATCCGGGTGGATATCATTGTCCACCCACCTATTCCACTAACTCAAAGAACAATTTTTCATTTTCCTAGTTTTTCTACACTTTTTCGGGTCCTGAACTTATGGGGTCGTTTTGAGGCCCTAAACAATGTTTTTTGGACGTGACAACACCCAAATGACAAACAAACGCATTTTTTGGGCCAATCAAAATGTGTACTTCTTGGCTGGACCTTTACAACGGGTTATCGAGTGCGCCAAACAAAGATCATATGAAAAATTTGCGACCTCGGGAAGTTGGCGTACCAACTAACCCCATCAGGGCCCATAATCCTTTTGGCGTTTCATCTCCTATGGTTAGGTTTTTGGATGTTTAAGGTTTCCTCATTGCTTCTTTATGATAACAAAATCATTTTGACCTCATTGTAATTCACTATGGCGAATGTGCGTAGCCGTCACATCTCTTCTTAGAGATCAACTACCACCATTTGAGCTAAGTTTGTTTTATTCTGAATTTGTTTATAGTTCATCACAATTAATTTATTAATAGAAGTCAAGTTTCATTGTATCTTTGTGTTTTTTTTATAACTTTGTATTTCATTTCGTTCCATTTATAAATCCGGATTAGTGATTCCATTTATAAATGAGAGAGATCAATTACAAAGGCAGGCACTGAAGTGGTTCAATTATGTGTTATTAGTGTCAAGTAAATAAAACATCACTTTATTAATGAATGACATGAGGCTACCACATGTATAGTTGTGTTGAATGCAATTTCATTTGGTGAGGTTGTATTCATATGGAATCCATGACTATAAAGCATATCACAACTCAAAAACGGATTGTTGCAACTGGAAAGAAGGCTGCAAGGGTCACACACTTCTATTTGGGAGGTATAGAGGTTGCACTTATTTGTATGGGAGGATAAATGATGATCATTCATCTCCCCTTGGAAAGAAATGGAACCCATTACTTCATGGCACAATTGAGGAAACTTAACTCTCAATTGTTCCAACTATACCACTTAGGTTGATGTGGAAATTGCTTCGCTTGAATAACTCAGAATGTCTTGCTATAAAGTAGATTTGAGTTTTTGATCGATAAGATCATTAGTTTGAATTGGTACTAAGTGTATAGATCCAAATTGGTAGGCATTGGAACTTTTGATTCTTCATCAACCAATGGTTGACAATGTGGATTTAGTATATTAATGTTGAAGACTAGGTGCATTGCCAAATAAGGTGATAGATCAAGTTTGAAGGAATTTTTAGTGGATTCTTTGATAATATTGTAAGGACCATATTGATGTGGATTAATATTTTGATGCCGACCCTAAACCTTTATTTCTACAATTGTATCTATACTCATCCACCAACTTGGAAATAATGAGGCACTTGATGTGCATCATGTATTTTCTTGCACTTTTGTTACTGGCATTACAAGATAGACTGAACATGTTCACGAATTTGTTGAATATGCACAATTAAGGTTGTGGATCTATATTTTTCTTTGGTATTATGACAAGTAGAGGATTTTGTGAACTTTAGGAATAATACATCCATAGGGTTGGATGGTTGGAAATGAATACAAGTCTAGAAGGGGCAATGAATGATAGAACTATGTTGAGCTCTGTTATAAACATGATGTATGAAAGTATGTTTGATCCCATGTGTGGGGGTGTGCATTGTTATACATGTGCAACAAATGATATAAGCTTCATTTGAAAACATCTATTTGGCCATTTGTTTGAGGGTGGAAAGTGGTATATTTCTTGAGTTGCATTGACCACAAGGCATTCTAGAAATGACTAAGAAATATAGAATCATGATTGGACACTATGGAAGATGGTAAACAAAAATGGGAATAAACATGGATGAAGTGTAGTTTCATTGTGTCAAGGGATGTGGTTGTCTTCTTACAAGAAATCAAGATAGTCATTTTGGAAAAAACGATCAACAATAACCAATACACAATCATGTTCATGCTTGGACATGGGTAACCTTGAAAGAAAATCTAAGTTGACAGATTCTCAAGGTATAAAAGGAATAGGCAATGGTGTATACATACCCAAATAGTGGTTGGTTTATTAGGCAATGGTTTACACATACCCAAATGGTGGTTGGTTGATTTAGAAATGGAACAAGACACACATGATTTGAGGTAGCATTCAACGTCATGTCTCATGCAAGGCTAGTATAAATGTCACTGTAAAGTAGCTATTGTCTTTGTCTTTCCACTAGACTTGGAGAAATGAGATTCCCAAATCAACTAGACTCTAGGTTCACTTGTAGGTACACACAATTTATCAAGGCAATAAAGAAGATCATGCTTCAAGTGGAAACCAACCATATCTACAATAGGTCCTGTGGAGGTAGTGTTGCACCTTCATTGAAAATAGGTTTATATAGCTACAAATTTTGTATCAATGTTGTACAATTTAATCCACCCCTCTATGTTGCAATTCTTAGTATCAAGAACAATTATGAGTGACATTGGTGTTTTACTCAATAAATTAATTTCCTTATTTTCTTTGTCATTTCCATGTTTGATGACTATAATAATTGTTGCAACAAAGTAACCCACTTCATGTGGTGCACATTCTCTAGTTTTCTTTGTGTCTAAAGAAACTGCAGAGGCTTGTAATTTGAATGTATCATTATCTCCTATCCTAGAATGTAGTGTTTCCACTATTGAACTGCTTATACAATGGAGTAAATCTCTCTATCATAAGTAGAGTATTTATAGATTGCATTATTAAAGGTTGTAGAATGAAAAGCGATGGAATGCCCATGTTGAGTGAGGGAAACTCCCAAGGCATAATTGGATGAATTATATTCTATCTCAAAATGGTCGAGATAGATTTGGAAGTGCCAAGACAGGTGCAATACAGATCATCCATTTCACTTAGTTGAAGGATTTTTGTTGTGTCTCAATCTAGGAGAATACATGTTTCTTCAAATTCCCTCTCAACAATTAGTTGAGTGGCCACACTAGGTGTGAAAACCCTAGACAAAATGTTATAATTTCACCATACCCAAGAAGTTATGCAACTTTGTAAAGTTCTTGGGTTGCAACCAATTCTGTGTGATCTCCACTTTTCAGGATTCACTCAAACTCCTTCTTTATCAATGACTAATCCAAGGTAGCAAATGAATGCCACGAAGAATTAACATTTGGATAAGTTTTTCTTTAACTTATGTCTTCAGAGTGTTTGTAATATTGGATTAACCTGTTGAAGGTGTTCATCTCATGATTTACCAAACTTTTAGGATGTCATCAAGGTATGCCACTACAAACTAATTCAAGAAATGTCTAAGCACATGATTCATCAATCTCATAAATGTCATTGGGGGAATTTGTAAGACCAAAAGGAATCACTAAACACTCAAATTGTGCTTCTCTATATTTGAATGTGGTCATCCATGTTACATATTTAGGGTGGAACCTAATGACATTTTGTCTTGAGATAATTTTAATGAAGTATTGGGCTCCCTTAAGTTGATCCAAGATACCATCAATAAGAGGTAATGGATATCGATTCTTCACTATTATCTTGTTCAAAACTCTATATTCTATACAAAGACACCATGTCGCATCTTTCTTTGGCACTAATATGCCACAAAAGGAAGAAATCAATTTGATTTTTCCAAGTACGCAAGATCTTATATATGTTGATGAATTTCATCATTCTTCCATAAAGATCTTTAATACAATGGACCATTACACAATGACAATCCTGGAATGAGCTCAATTCCATGTTGTACTGAGCAATGCACTAGTAGTCATTTTGGGCCCTCAAATAGGTCACTATACTTCTTCAAGGTCATGCCAATTAGTCGTTGTAATTGAGCATCTCATTCACTTTTATTCTACACTATTTAACTAACATGTGGCAATAAAACGTAATTTCCTTTCTAGTTTGACTTTGTGGAGATTGTTTTTTTTTAGAATGAGCAATTATCTTCCTAGCCTGCTTGGTTGAATGACCTACATTATTTGGAATTTATAGGATTCAAGGATAGTACATATATAACCTGTAGCTTGTACATGATTCTTTTGAGGTTTAAACTCACACTTCCCATGTCAATATTAGATGTAGGTTCATCCAAGGATGACATCACATACTTATAATGGCATAACATCTCAAAGAACCTCATCCTATAGTTGCTAGAATATATAATACATTTCATTATTTATTGACCATAACTTCCTTCCCTTTATAATTCATTTGAGGGGATAAGACTGAGGATGGTCAACGACTTTAAGTTTTAGTCTTCATGCATCATCTAGAGAGATGATGTTCTTCTAGCTTACGCTACTAATGATATTATGCATAGGTTGTTCTTTCACCCAAAAATCAGTGTGAAGTAGTCCCTCTCATTCTTTTTTGTATTTTGGTGTTGCAACAATGGGTAGTTGTTAGACTTCCTCTGTCACGACAAAAGGGTTTTTCAGTTGCAACATGCTCAAGAAAAACATTTTAGGCTTATGAAAATGGTGTTATGACTGGGTCCCTAGTATTAAATTCATGACATGTTGGAAGTTCATTATTAGTATCAATGTTCTTACCTATTTCCATGGACATGGTTCACTTTTTCATTCTTAACCGATCATTTAAGTGAGTGGATGTTTGATGGTGATCACACCACATTTTTGAGTTAGGATTTTTGGAACGATTGACAAATTGAGGTCCTTGCATATATTTCTTCTACTTCTAATGGAACTATAGTAATAGTCCCTATTTATTACTTGATTGACATATATATATCTGCAATTATATAATATATTGAGTAATAATTGATTGATAAAAATGTTGATGTTAAAATGAGCATCGTGACAATATACTTATATGTATTGACTATTCATGAGGTGAAGGGGTGTGTGTCCTTTGACCTTTCATTAACCAAATGATACTATTATTATTATTATAAAATTTCCACCTCCTTAAGGGATTCTTTGTCCTCAAAGCATAGTAAATAGGATTCCCTATAGTTCAACATGTTTCCCCAGTGACAACATTTTTGTCAGGTTGTACATGTTTGAATTGGTACTTTCTTTCACTTTTGATGAGGTTCCTTTGTATTGTATGCATCATATCCTAAAGTCTTTTGACTTGGTTATTTAACGTTAAACCTCGATGCTTCTTTCTAACATTATTTCCTTGTTTTCGCTGTTGTATGTTTGTTTGTGTTTCTTACCCCCTTTTTATTAATTGTAATTCACTTTCCTTGAGATGGGAAATTTCAACCCTATAAAAGTTATAATGTTGTAATTTACTTGTCATGGTTAAAAGTAGAATTGTAAGTTTTCCTTCCTCTTTTCTTGGAACCTAGATCTTATTAGCCTTCAATTTTTTAGTTTTCTCTTTGTTGTGGCTCTTGAACTTTTCTTCCAACTTTGTTATGAACCAATAAGCATCTCCCAATTTGTTAGTAGTTTAGAAGTCTAGTTCTTCTTTCATACACTAGTGTAGACATGCCTTGAGTTTTAGAATTCTCAAGCATCCGGGCTTCTATCATCCACTATAATCGACATCTTATGACATTCTGCAATGATGTTTGGGACAAACTAGACTTACTTCTAGTGAGATCACTGCCATTGTATGTATTCATTAATGTGTCTTAAGGGATATAAATTCTCTTTTAATGTTGTCTTGAATTCTTTCCATAAGGTTATGGGTTGTTGTGCCTCACCACAAGGAAAACATCCTCTAGTGGAGGTTTTTGTGGAATCCCCTATAAAAATTACCCAAAAATCCGTTTATAGTGGAGGACACTAGCAGAGGCAAGCGAGCAGAGGTTTTAGCAGATTTTTTTTTTCCGGTACTTTTATAAATACATAATGCACTAGTGCGGTTTCTACTACAGACACACCGATGCTCTAAAAAATGGCGCACCGTGGTAGGGTTATTTAAAAATATATATACTCTGGTGCGCTACTTAAATACTGATGCACTGGTGCACACCGTTTCTCTCAAAATGGCACATTGTGGTAGGGTTATTTAAAAAAAAAATACTCTGGTGCACTACTTAAATACCGATGCACCAATGTGTTTAATAATCGAGTGCACTGTAGGGTTAAAGGAAATTTGGAGGATGATGGTTGCAACTTCCACCAAGAATATAAACTCTTGAATTACTAGAAAAGTTTGGTTAAAGGAAATTTGGAGGATGATGGTGAGCTAAAATGCATGGAGGAATTCATTTCGGGAACTATACGTCTGCAATCAGAACGAATTGCATGCAGCGATAGGGTTTGCTTGAGTTCAGCCCTCGACATCCATGGCCGACCCTGGGGGTGGGGCTTCGGCCTCTTCCCCCCCCCCTCTCTGACGCAGATGCCTTCATAAAACTCGTGGGCAGCAGTAGAAAGCGATCTGGTCCCCTCCAAGTCCCGAAATTTATTAAGAAACTCGAGGAGATCCCTGAAATCGCCCTTCCAGAGACCCAGCCAGTCAAAATAGCATTGGCTTTGGCTGATAGAGGCTTAGTCGGCCAATTTATGGGGCTTTGGCCTTCCCCAAAGACAACGGACGATTGGATACAGAGGAATTGGAAACCTCATCTAAAGCATGGGGTCACCTGCTACCCGGTGGGAAGAGGATATTTCATATTCGAGTTCATAGACAAAGATGACAGAGACTTGATCTTCAGAAGTGGCCCTTACTTCATGGGCACTCAAGKGMTCTACCTTAATAGGTGGACTCCTGATTTCRACCCAAATGTGGATTKCCCCAAGGAGGTTCCGGTTTGGGTGAGGTTGCCCAACCTCCCAGTGCATTGTTGGAGTTATGAGTCTTTACAACAGATCGGCAACGGAATAGGATGATTCATAGACAAAGCTGCAACCAAGGTAAACTACACTTGTGCTAGAATCTGTGTGGAAGTTGACCTGGAAGCTGGTCTCCCCGAAGCAGTGAAACTCACAATAGGAGCCTGGTCCCATTATCAAAAAGTGGATTATGAACATTTGCCCTTCAAGTGCAGAAACTGCCAAGAGCATGGGCATTTTCAGAAGAACTGTCCCAAACTTCAATCAACAGAGAAAGAATCCACTGATGGGTGGCAACAAGTAAAGCGGAACAAAAACTCGCAGAAAGCAAGAGATAATCGTTCCTCTGGTGGTGGGGGACAGACCCCCTCCTCGAACCCTCCTGCAGCTCCCCCTTCTGGACCCCAGTCCGCTTCCCCTCTCCCTTCCCCTCCATCCCAGCCATCGGCCACTCCCCCGGTCCCTCCTGAAAACATCAGTGATATTGTTGAGGACCAGCTAAAATCAGACAAAGATCACATCTCCTTGGGCACCGAGTCAGGCGCTGATTCAGATGAAGAAGCCATTGAAACCAGCAGCGTAGTGGGAACCCCAGAAAGAGCAGGAAGAGGTTGAAAAACCAATAGGAAAAAGAGGGAAGAAAGATCATACCGGGATGTAATGGTTGGATCCCAGAAAACTATCCCGGATATGATCGTCACCAGATCATCTGTAAAGGCAAGCAAGGTTCCTAAGGGAGCCCCCACCTCCCCCTCGGGTTCTTAATGCAATTCRTCTCCTGGAACTGCAGAGGACTTGGCAGCAAAGTAAAAACAGAAGCAGTTAAAGATCTTGTGCGAATGTCAAATCCTGAAGTCTTGCTCATCCAGGAGACGAAGATGGAGGACTCTGAARCCCTCCAAGCAAGCAAYCTGTTYTRGAAGAGAGGTAHCRGAAGAGMAGTCAGTGCCAGAGGTGCCTCTGGGGGCCTGGGCACATTCTGGAACTCCTCTGCGCTAGAGCTTGTTGAAGAAGAAAGCAACATCCACTGGCTGTTCACAAAATTTCACCATAAAGACTCAGGACAATTGGTAAGTCTTTTCAATATTTATGCTCCAGTTTTGTTATCAGAAAAGAAAGAATGTTGGGAATCGATCCAAAATTTCCTTTGTCGTAACCCCCAGGAAAACTTAGTTCTGGCAGGCGACCTTAATGTCATCTTAGCCACCTCTGAGAAAAAAGGGGGTTCTCATGTAAGAGACCCGGCCAGAGAATGGGTGGAGGACCTCATGCTAGATTGGGACCTCGAAGACATAAATCCGAGCAAAGGTAAGTTCACTTGGACCAATAGAAGAGCAGGTCCTGGCCATATAGCTGCAAGACTGGACAGATTTATTTTGAATTCCTCCTTCCTAACCCTTGGCCTCTATTCTTCCTCTGACATCCTTCTTTCCTACATCTCTGATCACAAACCGATCTCCTTTTCCCTCTCCTCTGGGGAAAACCTGGGACCCATCCCCTTCCGCTTCAGCCCCCTATGGACCATCTCTGAGGGGTTCTTGGAGACCGTTTCAGATTCTTGGAGTCACCATGTCACTGGATCTCCTTTCTTCATTTGGGAAGAGAAATTAAGAGGATTAAAAGGATACCTAAAAGCGTGGGCCAAAAATCAAAACTCTCCTGTCCAGGAAAGAATTAAGGCTCAAAGAGATCTCTCAAGCCAGCAGCTAGCAATGGAAAATGGGCCAATCTCTGACAGAGATCTTGATAGAGAAACTGAATTGCAAAAAAAGTTACACAGAGCTTTGAGAAGAGAAGAGGATTATTGGAGAGTTAAATCAAGAAGCCTCTGGCTCCAAGCAGGGGATAAGAATACTTCTTTCTTTCATAAACAAGCCAAAGCCCGCCAAAATCATAACACCATTA
>JASDQU010334652.1:0-12760 GCA_032191745.1 Picea mariana
AAGACATTTGACTTTTCGAGAATCAAAAGAGAAAAGGTCATGATAAGACTTGGTGATCTCNGTGGGCTTTCTGAGCAGCAATGTATCAGGCAATGAACCATCAATTTGCAAAAAACAAGATCCCATACCTGTGTCACCGAATAGATAGGATGATTGGATGGATTTTTCTCGTCGCTGATTACATATGCCAACTGAGATTCCCTGTATAGCCTTCTGTTCACTCCTCCAAAAACATGGATAGTAGCGTAGGAGAGATCCATTTGAAGAGTGCCACCTAGTCTCTTCATCCACGATCTTGACAGTAGACATCCAAATTTAGGAGGTATGTCGGCCACCACTATATCCATGACCATAGTCTTCATTGATGCTTGGGTTAAGGTTACAGCCAAATCCTTAATCATCCCAAGAAATTTGACTTTTCGAGAATCAAAAGAGAAAAGGTCATGATAAGACTTGGTGATCTCCAGCCCAAGCTCATCCATGACCGCCTTCGACATCAAATTGTGCGAAGCACTGGAGTCCAACAAACAATTATGCAGTGTTTTCTCATGAATATTTAAAGAGATGTAAAAGGGAGGATATCTATCATCTCTGTCTTCTATCATTTGGCCCAGAGTGATGGTTGGCTTATCATCATAAATGTTGAGGATATCAGCAGACAGGGATACAGATTGGGGATCTAGAGTTTTGAGGATATCCCTTTTGAACATTTCATTTTTCATCAGCTCAACTAGAGGAATAGGAATCTTAATTTTTTGTATTTCAGCCTCAAAATTAAAAGAATATGAAACCTTATCAATAGCTTTATCAGAAACCTTTACCTGATTTGAAGGGGCTTCTTGATTTCTTTGTTGTTCGACAGGAGGCTGATTTTCTAGAGTTTGATGCTTGACAAAGGCAACAGTCTTCTTGGGAGGAGCTGATGCTTTCACCTTTGAAGGATTTGCTTGCTGATCCTCTGATGTCTGATCCTTTTGCTTAACAGGGGAAGCAGTATTCTCAGGAGAGGCTGGTGCATCTTGTTGAGCAACATTAGATTTGGATCGGAGGTTATATCTATTTTTATCTTCTGTTGTGAAAATGCCATCACCAAGAAGATCATCTTCTGTTTGTTCAGTCATCAATGATTCCTCATAGNCCAAGCTCATCCATGACCGCCTTCGGCATCAAATTGTGTGAAGCACCGGAGTCCAACAAACAATTATGCAGTGTTTTCTCATGAATATTTAAAGAGATGTAAAAGAAAAGATAGCTATCATCTTTGTCTTCTATCATTTGGCCCAGAGTGATGGTTGGATTATCATCATAAATGTTGAGGATATCAGCAGACATGGATACAGATTGGGGATCTAGAGTTTTGAGGATATCCCTTTTGAACATTTCATTTTTCATCAGCTCAACTAGAGGAATAGGAATCTTAATTTTTTGTATTTCAGCTTCAAAATTAAAAGAATATGAAACCTTATCAGCAGATTTATCAGAAACCTTTACCTGATTTGAAGGGGCTTCTTGATTTCTTTGCTGTTCGACAGGAGGCTGGTTTTCTGGAGTTTGATGCTTGACAGGGGCAATAGTCTTCTTGGGAGGAGCTGATGCTTTCACCTTTGAAGGATTTGCTTGCTGATCCTCTGATGTCTGATCTTTTTGCTTAACAGGGGCAACAGTCTTCTCAGGAGAGGCTGGTGCATCTTGTTGAGAAACATTAGATTTGTATCAGAGGTTATATCTATTTTTATCTTCTGTTGTGAAAATGCCATCACCAAGAAGATCATCTTCTGTTTGTTCAGTCATCAATGATTCCTCATAGTCATGTTGTGTTAGATAAGATTTCCCTGTCTCTTCTCCAACACAATGAATGTCACCTTCTCCATATTCTTGATCTTCACCATTGTCTTCGTCCATCACAACATTTTGAAGAGGGACCTTTATTCTTTGATCTTCAGTAGAATTCTTTTCTATTTGCAGGATCTGAGTTGGCTGATTATTTCATCTGAAGTTATTTGGATTTTGATTCGGATTTCTGCCTGCAGGGTCATAACTGCCTCTTCCCTTCACAGGATGTTTATTTTCAATCTTGAGCTTAGATATCTCATAGGTTAGAGACTCTAGCATCTTGGCCATTTTATCAAGTTTTGGATTAGCATTCGATGAAGACGAAGCCTCATTCTTTGGTCTTCTCCTATCCGAATCTCCTTTCCACTTCTGGGAGGCCAGAATATTTGATTCCACCTCAAGGGCAGCATCTTGCATGAGAGATAATGTTGGTGACCTCCTTTCTCTCAACAACAAACAAAAATTTGAATCAAAAGCATCAGAATATGTGATCTTGGCAGAAGCATCTGACGGTTTTATCTCAGCTGGTATTTTTCCATACATCCAGTTAAACCTCTTAGTGAAATCAGAGGCTGACTCACTACTTTTTTTCCTCAAGTTTCCGAATTCTGTGATGTAGTAGACAAAATCCCTTCTGTCACCCCAATGTTTCAGAAATGTCTCATCCAATTGCTCAATTCCGGCAATGGAACCAGCAGGGAGTTCCTTGAACCATTTCCTAGCATGGCCATCTAGGCTTTGGACAAAGACTCGTGTCCAAACATTTTCTTGCTCGATATTACGGTTCTCAGCATAACTGTAAAAAGCCTCAATATGTTCTTTAGCAGACACATCGCCTTCGCCTGTGAATTTGGGCATACATTTCTGATAGTCTCTCGTTGGCATGGCTGCTACTGGGTTTGGCAATATGAGTGGTGCATACCTAGCAGCTAGGATTTGTTGCATCTTAGTCAAAGGAGGTGGTGCATCCATGACTATCAGAGGTGGGGAAAATGATAGTTTCTTTTTCAAGTCTTCAACATTGGAGGAATGTGAACCAGGTGAGTTTTCTAATGAGAAATAGGTCTGATAAGAGGCTCTGTAAAAATTTGCAAGCTGTCCAGCTAAATTTTCTTCACCCTTAGCAGAAAGCTCTTGGAGGAGATGTTCAACAGCAAGGAGGCTAGCATAGATGTTCAAGTGATCTTCTTGTTGCTGAGAGTGGAAAGACTCAAGGGAAGAAGAACTGTGGCTTCTTTCTAAAGTCTTAGATGTTTTTTCAATCAAATTATAGTCTATCAATTTTTTGTCACTAGGATTTTTCTGTTGATCAAAAAGAGTTTGTTCTTCTACAGTATTTACAACTGTTTTTTCATCAGTGTTCTCTGAAAAGAACTCAAATTTTTCTGTAGTATATTTTCTAGAACTGAAAAGAGGATTACCTTTTGGATCTGCTCTTGAAGTTTGACCTTGAATTGTCTTTCCCTTTCTGAGAATTGATTTTGGATTGGACACTGGTGTGATCGATGATTCTTGAGGATTCGCCCTAGTACTGATCCTCTTAGGAGCCAGGATGAACTTGTGGAGTCGCCAGATAGATGATTACAACCAATTGAAAATGTCTAATCTTTGTCTATCATCAAAGATCAGCTCTGTGTCATATCCCAGGAAAGCAGAGCTTGAATTCCGTCTCCCCGGCAACGACGCCAATTTGTTATCACTCCAAGAAAATCCTTAGGGTTGTAGGCTAAGGATGCTTGGTAACTTAGAAATAATGGTTTTTATGTGTTTGGGACAATGGGGTCTTTAATGATTCAATGAAATAAACAACTCATCACACATATAAAGAAGTAGTTCTTTCATGAAACAATAATCAGATCAAATAATTTGAAAGGGGGATGAAGAACACTATTATTGATTGCCAAATACAAATGAATGTAGGGCTAAATACAAGATAGAGAGGAATCCTTTAATTTCAAGTCTATGAGCTCAATAAAGAGATAACAGTCTTCATGAACTAAAATAAATTGAAACAAAGTACAGAGAATGAAAGATGGACAATTCTGATATTGAAAACGAAAGTAAACTGAACTTTATTTCTGCAAAAAGAGTCTATACAGTAGCATAAAATATCTCCCAGTTTGAACCCTTATCTCTTAGAAAAATTAGGCTTTTATAGCCTCTTAAAATTAGTTTTACAGATCCTAAAAACATGGATCTATGTTTAAAAATAGCAAGTCAAATCTAACTAAACAACCTGATAATAAAGATTTAACAACTAAACTATCATTCGAACTGTCTTCAATCTCAAAAATTCACCATCTGCATCCTTCAGCTCCTGGAATATGTGATGTGATGAAACATGGCAAGACACCTATCTTGACAGTTGGATTTCTTCAACGTTCATAGTCGATATTTGGGGAAATTTGTTTTGCATGTAGTTCCCAAAATTGCCTCGAACCTCTGATGTTGAGTCCTTTGCAAGCATGTTGTCATCGCCCTGATACTCTGGAACTCTTTTATAATCTGTGAGAAATGACCTTTCCCGTCCTTGGCTTCCAAAACTGCTTTTCCTGCTTTCACCAGCTAACGGGCTTTATAATTCGCTGGTTAGCTGGTGAAAGCGCTGCCTTTCACCAGCTAACGGGTGATAAAATTTCTCTTTGAGATGGTGAAAGCTTTGTGTGAGCCAAAAATGAACTTTCACCTCAAAAATGCGATTTCAACCAAAAATTCAATGTGTCTCTGACTTCTCCCCTTGCATGTTTACAGCAACCTGAGCAAGCACCTTCAAATCTGGATGGGACTTTTGCTTTTGTTTTTGTTTCAATCTTCTTATCTTCCTTTTAAGGCGCTTGGCAAGCCACCATAGACTATTGTAGTCTTTGGTGATCTTCTGCTTTCTTTTCTTCTCTTTAACACTTTCCTGAGCTAGTCTCTCAAACACAACATTGGTTTTTGCGAAGTTATCAGACAACTTCTTGTACCTTTCTTTGATTACCCATTCCAAGACCTCTTGCTGAGCGATTACCTCTTTCAGATGCTTGGTTTTCTGAGTTTTCTTTGACTTAGAGCTCTTTGATGTTTCCCCTTCCTCTGTATGAGTGAAGGTCTCATAATTCTATGCAAACTCAGTTGACTGTTCAGGACTCTCGATGACAGGGCTCTCATCTTGTTGCTCTGGTTTTGAGTCTGAGTAGGGCAGGTTTAATATGTTTGTTCTCTTCTCTGTAGACTGCTGTGTTGGCTGTTCTGTAGTGGTTTCAAAGTTTAATCTTTTCTTCGACCTGTGGGATTTTACTCTAGAGATTCTATCCTCTGGAGGTCCTGGCAGAGTCCTCCTCCTCCTTGAACTGCTTTGAGGAGTCAACTGTTTCTTTCCACCTTTCCCCTGTTCATTTACAGGCTAGGTCTGTGTTTCAAAACCCTCCCAAAATAAGAAATGCTGCCAGCTCCTTCCCTTCTGCCTTAATTCCTCCATAATGATCAATTTAATAAGGCCAAAGTGGCACAAAGTACTCTTCATGCTTAGGGGTTGAGCCCTGATCTTCTTGTAGACCTTAGTTAAACTCTTATGTACGAAAAAGGGTAAATTGAGGAGCGTTTTACCTGTGAAATGGTCTAGGAGCTTGAAATGATGCATCATGAGTTTGTCATACCTTCCCTCTGATGTGATGTAGATTTGGATGCCCTTAAATAGCACCTGCCACTCCTCTTCTAGATAGGAAACCGGCATGCTCTTCTTCCATGCGTTGTGCTTGAACTCTTCCTTTGAATAAGCTCTGAAATTCAAGTTTTTGGTGGCAGTGGTTTTGAACCAACTCTGGCTCGATCTTGGTAGGCCAGTTGTTGCAGCAATGGCAGCTTCATCTACTAAGATCTCCAAGGACCCAACATGATCTTTATTCCCGTCGAAAGTTTTGGCAAAATCTTCTGTTGTCGACTGGTGACAACCGTTCTGCAGCCTTTCAACAAATTCGATACAACCTGCATTGGAGAAATGTTTCCGTACTTCTGGGTGTGTCTGTAGGAAGGATAGGCTGTCCAACTCTTTTCTGAGTAGAGAGCCACTGCGTCTCCTCTCCATTTGTAGCTTGAAAACCCCAATAATTCTGTATACCAACCCTGCAAACTGTTGTTCGAGCTGAGGTCTTGCGTTGTTGAAAGCACTCGGGAGTCGGCTCTGTTTTCTAACATTTGAAACTTAACAAACCGTCGTGAACAATGTGTGATATGGAAACAATGATCTGATTTGATGTTGTCAGCCCGAAAATACTGCTTCTGTACCTGCGCTAATGAATTTGAACTTGCCATCACCGACACCATGATTGTGGAGCATGAGCTTCTGAACCAGATTCAATTTGCAATCCGACTTGGACGTGGAACTCAAGTTTTCATGATTATCCACTTTCACCAGCGCATCTTTCTTGATTGCATGACGTGAGCTGATAGCATCATGATTTGATTTTTGAAACGTGGATAAATGCATGTGATTCTCGCTTTCTTCAGCCAACGGCCCGTGGAAAACGCCCCTTAGCTGTTGAAACTTACCGCTTTCACCAACGCACAATCCGCTTTCACCAGCGCACAATCCTGTGGAAAATGTCCCTTAGCTGTGGAGACTTACTGCTTTCACCAGCGCGCCACCCCGTGAGAACTAATCCTTAGCTGTTGAAAGTCTTCACTTTCACCAGCGCACAACTCGTGACAATGCTTCTTTGGATGTTTTGAAAGTCAACACTTTCACCAGCGCACGGACCTATGAGAGATGCTCCTTAGCTGTTGAAAGTTGCCACTTTCACCAGCTAACAGTCATGTTTTAAACATACGTTAGCTGTTGAAAGCATTTTATGAAAATTTTAAAGAGAAGACCTTTATGGGTCGTCTTATTTCTAAGACAAAAATCAAAACCTAAGTTTTGCAGCTAGAAAAACTCAAAACTAAATTGAGGAAACTACCAATAGCCATGCTATCCACCACAAAATGTGACCAAAGGGATGGGTTCATTTTGGGAGCTAACACAATCGACACGAGGGGATTTGGTCTTATACAAGACCCAACATGATCAATTTATAAAAGGGGATTTGATCTGTATAATAATAACTCAATTATAATTTAGAATATTCTTTGCAATTACAATATTTCAACACTCCCCCTTAACAAGAAGGGCATTCTACTGACATAACCCAATAAAACATCATCAAGAGAGAGAGTGGACAACAAAATCAACATATGGAACATTGATTGGCATATCTAAAATCATCAGAAGTTTTTCTCATCATTAATATCATCATCGTTCACAACATGGAGCTGAAGTAGTATCATCATCATCATTCACAATATGGAGCTGGAATAGCATCATCATCATCATTCACAACATGGAGCTAGAATATCATCATCATCATCATTCACAACATGGAGTTGGAATAACATCATCATCATCATCGTCAACATGAAATTGAAACATCAACATCAATAGCATGAAGCTAGAGAAACAATCTCACCAACACGAGCCTGGTACATCATCATCAACAACACGAGGTTGGTAAAACACCATCAACAACATGAGGTTGAATCAATCAACATCATCAGAACGAGGTTGAAACAACAACCTCATCAACACGAGGATGAGAAAACAACATCATCAACACGAGGTTGAGACAACAACATCATCAACACGAGGCTAAGACAACAACATCATCAACACGAGGTTAAGACAACAACATCATTAGCACGAGGATGAAACAACAACATCATCATCATATGGCAACAAAATGAGGCAGGTGCAATAACAACATTTTGTGTTACTTTGACAGATTGTCTTTACCAGACCTTCGGGATCTTCCCAAGAATCATAAGATTCCCTAGGATATAAAATCCTAACGGATCTACCACATGGTACTCTGACAGACCATCCTTACTAGACCTTCGAGATCTATCCAGGAATCATAAGATTCTCTAGGATATAAAATCCTAACAGAGCTACCACTACTGACCAGAACTGGCATATACATGCACATGTACTTTGATAGACCATCCTTACTGGATCTTTGGGACCTGCCCAGGGATGATCAATCCCCTAGGATATAAAATCCTAATGGAGCTATCAGTTGTTGGTTAAGATACCATAGTATCATCAACATCACTCCCCCTTTCAAGGGAGGTCTTTTCGGAAAACACCAAGCATGTCTCGGAAGTACTCAAACTTTACACGAGACAGAGGTTTGGTCAACACATCTGCAGCCTGCTCATCTGTGCCAACATATTGGAGCATTACATCTCCCCTATGCACCATATCACGAATGTAATGATATCGAATCTCTATGTGCTTCGAATTATCATGGAACACTGGTTTCTCCGTCATCTTTATGCAACTCTGTTTATCACATAAAACCATGGTTGCTTCCATCTCCAGATCAAATAGCCTGTCAACAACTTCTGAAGCCATATGGATTCACAACTGGCGGAACATGCTACAATGTATTCTGCTTCTGCTGTGCTGAGATAAATATTGGATTGTTTCCTGCTATGCCATGAAGTCATGGATGACCCCAGACTGAAAAAACATCTTGAAGCACTTTTTCTATCAGAAACACTTCCAGCCCAATCTGAACTAGTATAACCATACATTATGAAGTCATGATCTCCAGTATAACAGAGACCATAATCCAACATACCCTTAAGGTATCTCATCACATGCTTTGCATATAGAAGGTGAACACGTCTGGTCTCTACCAAATATTGAATCAAGGTGTTCATGGAAAAGCATATATCTGGCCTGGTATTCGTTAGATACATCAACAAACCAATAATCTGTCTATATAGAGTAGCATCAACCAATTCTGATGAAGGATCATCCATGAAGACATGAGTCTTTACATCTTCAAATTCAAACCGAATTTTTACATCACATTGTACCAACCTGGTACACTTTCTCAGTTGCAACTTAATCTGTATAATCATGTGCTAGCTCTATGTGATTTTTGCAAAGCACTATCTGTCTCACTACCTAATATTATGTCTTCTACTCTCTTTGCAACTATTCCTTCTGGAACTGGGATTATGCACCTGTAGCTACTATTTCTGAAGCTGAGAATGACTTGCTCTATTCTCACAGTAGCTACTGAACTATGAGAGTAGCTCCTCTATTCTATCATGGAATCAACTTCATCTGAGAGTGGCTCAATAACTGATACCGAAGGTATCTTTTCCTCTTTCATGGAGGAAACTCAATCTCAAGTATAGGGACTGTTCCCCATGAATATCTTACTGTATCAAAATCATGGTTGTTCTGGTTGTGTTCTCGAATACTGGAACTATTTCTTCTATTACTAGAGTAAGTGTCTTGTCATAGTATTCTCCCTCTTGCTGGGAGAATCCTCTGAACAAAAATCATGATTTGTACATCTTTATACTATTATCTGCAACATGCTTGATTTGTTAGATCAATCTTGGAAGTCACCACTGACTTCCCTTTTGTTCTTAAGACAAAATGCAGTTTTTCTAACTGGCTTTCTTCTCTATTACTGAAACAAGGGAATCTTCTCAAGAGATTTCATGTCTCCTAGAGGTCCATGAATCTACAATCTAGTCTTCTCAACTCATGGCATCTGTCTGCAAGTTGTGGAAGATGTATCTTTTTCTCATCTGCTCCTTTATGAGATCAGCTTACTCTGAGTCTTGATTTTTTTTGAGTCTACAAAAACTTCATAGTCTCTACAAGATATACTTGGTGTTGTATACCAATTCTTAGTATGAAAAGATGAGTCAAAATTCAAATGAATTCTTCTTCCTATCAAGGTGGCTTCATTATCCATTGACCAAGTCTATTGTGAGTTCTATTCTAATGTTCGATCATCTTTGGATCCTTCTGCTCATTACAATCAATCTCCATATGAGATATTCCGTATCTCAAAAGTTTTTTCTTCTTTGTCTTCTTTAGTATACGATCATGTATACAACTTGAATAGTCTTCTTCATGTCTCATCTAATATGTTGTTTCCTATAACCGTCACTATAGTTTCCTCAGGGTTATCACATGTGACCTTCCCGGAACAAGAACAACAAGGGAGAAACAACAAAAAAGCATAATACTCTTTATAATAATAATAAAACAATAGCAAGAACAATCGTCACAGTAGCTCCTTCAGATCTATCACTTGTGACCTGCCCGAAACAAGGGTCAAAAGTAAGAAGTACAATAATAAGAAATGAGAGAAACACTCTTCTAGTGTTTTGATCAATCATTCCTCCTGGTTACAAAACACGACTTTTTCTCCTAGAGGAGGTTAGTTATATTTGGTAAATGATTACAATAAGCATTTATCTCAATATGCTCATATGCTACCAAGTATAAATTTTTTTAAAGATTGATATCTCAACTATAGTGTTTACTTGTAATGAGGTAGTTATCAATATTGATATGTGCAAATTTGAATCTTATCAACTTAATCCATCAAACATGGAACTTGGAGTCTCGTCCTCAAGAATGAGTGTTGTTTCTTTTCTTCCTAGTCTCCTTTGCTCAAGATGACAAATATTCTTTTCAACCTGTGCTATGTATCGAGATAATATGATTTCTTGAAAGAAATATAAGTTAGAAAATAAACTCTAATTTCAATCTAATACCTTGAATTTAATTTTGGCCAAAGGTTAGTATGATGTTCATAACTTCAACATACAACCTAGATGTTCATAATGATCTCATAACAAATAGATGCATATCAATATAATCAAACATGGGGTGCATTATTCCTCTGAATGTGTTGGATATGAGATCCCTATAGATCTATGATTGTTGTTTAGACAAAAGATCCTTTCTCCTGCAAATACCCCTTAGAATAATGATATTGTTTGAACATATGTAAATACATACCTATGATAGTATCGACAGGTAGTGGCACCAGTCAATAGCAACGATTAATAACAAACCTTTAAAACTTCAAAGGTTCTTCAACTTGTAACTTAACATTAGCTGGATCTTTGCTAGGGTAAGGTGCACTAGGACAATGAAATTAAGTCCTGACACTTCACAAAAAATTTCACTTCAACTGGTACTGCAGCTACTGCTGCAACTGCAACTGATACTACAACTGCAACTACAACTTAGGGTTTTATGAGGAAACCCTAATTTTTTGAACTTCAAATATTGGAATTCTGATCAAGGGACTAGATGCATTGGGATGAGTTGAGTAGGTTGGAGCTATCTATTTAAAAAATTCCAATTTTTACCCCTTGAAACTTGACCTGCGCAAATTTGGACTAGTACTTCTGGTACTGGTTCTGGTTTCCTGGTTTTTTGGTACTAGTCAAAACTAGTGTTTGAATTTTCGGAGGCTTCAACCAATGAAAAGGTTCACTCAATATGCCAAATGATGTGCTAGGGTAGGGTCCACTTCCCTAGATGGTTTTTAGACAAAAATTATTCTCCAATAAAAATCCCTAATTTTCTTGTACGACAACAATGACGGTTTTAGATACCTTGTGAAAGGTGCTCTATTAAGTCAAGCTCTGATACCATGTTAAATTTACTATTGTTATTAGGTTATTTTCAATTTACTGGAGCATTCAATTCATTTCCAAAACAACAACACAAGGAGGATCACTGAAAGAAACATAATCACAAGTTACACAACATTTTATCCTGGGAAACCCTCATGGGGGAGAAAACCCAACAAAAACTTCCTCAATAATAGATTGCCAATAAAATGCCAAGAATAAGACTAAACCAACAAGAATAACTTAGCATTGAGCATGCACCTCTCTTCTCCTTCTTGCAACTGTAGCTACCTTCAAAATATGTTCACTATAAGGGTGAATGAGTCAGTGAACAAGTGAGGCACCATCCTCACTTATTTATACTAGTTGAGGGAGCGCTAGGGTTATGTCTCTTCATCACGCAGTGACGACTTCTTCCAATAGTGGTTAAAACCAGTTTAATAAACCTTAGGGGACGACTTCTCAAATATCACCATATGAATATGGTTTTACTAGTCCACAAGAGGGGATTTGGTCTTATACAAGACCCAACATGATCAATCCACAAAAAGGGATTTTATCTATATAATAATAACTCAATTATAATTTAGAATATTCTTCACAGTTACAATATTTTAACAAGGTTTAATGTGGTTCACCCAACTTGGGCTACGTCCACAATGATTGGCTTCTTATATTAGTCATTTATAATATTCTTACAGTTGCGCACTGTGATAAAAAATATGCAACAATAACATTACTCAAACCTTCCTAGCCATTCTGATATAGTGCGAGCTTCACTCCTCAGTCATAACTCAGTCCTTCTTCCAATGCTCGACTTAACTTATACAAAAGCACTAAGAACTTCTCATATGTCGAACCCATTCTTCCCAAAACCCATTACATATTTATACATCAAAATAGGGCTAAGCCCGTTACAATGTGGACAAAATGTCCCAAAATACTAACTACTTTCTGCCTTTTGCGTGCTGCTCTGTCTTGCTTCCTCCTATCACGAGATTTGACTCCATAAATTCCACTCCCATTGCTTGCTCTGGTCCATCTTCTAATTGCCTTTTCTTCTTTGACTTATTATGGTGCATATCCCAAAACTTAACCAAAATGCATATCTAGTGCACCATGATTTTTTCGAAGGTTTCCTTCATTTTTGTGGCCTTCTCCTTTACCTTTATTTCATTTTGCAAAATCTAGTCAACTGTTTCAACAGTGATCCGAGCCTGGATCTTCTCAACACTTTCATTAATTGCCTATTTGATCATACCTTGAGTGGATGCTAAGGCCGTCATTGTAACATCCCCAGTTCTAATCCCCAAGAATTATAATGTAATTGTGTAGATGTGAATTGGGCCTGTGAGTCGAGGTGTTGGGGCGAAGAGCCTATTGATTTAATGTGGCTGCGGGACAATTTGCATATTGTGAACATTGAAATAATTAATAAAAGTAATAATCG
>JASDQU010334653.1:0-12697 GCA_032191745.1 Picea mariana
AGTTTTGGACTAATCCAGGTCATTGGTTTAGGGTTTTGGATGCTGCTGGCTCCTATATGTATATTGTATTGTAAACAATGTATGAATATAATATATGTTGGTTTTCCCGGTTTGGGTTTCCAGGTGAAAAATATCTGTGTAATGTTTGTATTTGCCATTATACCTTTTCTGTTCTTTTCTGAATATCAGTTTGCAATAGATGTTGTACAAGGTTAGAATTTACAACCAGCAGTTTGATTCTGTAATCCAAATGATATCTCCTTTTCCAACTCCATTAGTCTCAAGCTTTTGCAGTGCCTCATCTCCTTTTTCCAGGCTCTTGTTAATATTTTCAGCTCCTTTAGTTTCCAGACAAGTCTCCTTTGTCTTCCATCCCCCACTAGAAACTTAGGATCTCTCCAAAAAAAAATTACAAGCTCAATAAAATGACTTTCTTTCAACCATAAAGGATTAAATTTGAAAGGGAAAGCTTTGAAAGACAGAGTTGAATCAAGTTGTAACACAATTGGTGCGTGATCAGATATAGGGGAACTCAACCCATGCCCTATACACTCCCATCGATGTCAAAATATCTTCTGATATGAGCACCCCGATCAAGTCGTTTAGAAATAGCCTCATTACCAGCATGGTCGTTCTTCCATGTTGGCATCACAGTACCAGGAACAATATCTATCAAATTATTCCTGTGGAAGTAATTAATAAAAAAACTTTCCATAGAACCCAGAGTATGTATTCCTCCCCAAATCTCCCCAGCTAACATGGTCAAGTTGAGATCACCAGCAAGTACTAAATTCTTTTGTGCTAAAAGCCTCGACTTCTCAAGCCTTTCCTAGAACGGTTTACGGTACGAACACGGACCATAGATATTTAGTAAGGAAATTTGTCTGTTACTTTGATGATCAGAACCTGTCAATAACATTCCACCACGGGTAAGATAGGGTGTCAGTTCAAAGGAGTTTGGGTCCCATGAGACCAATTAACCCACAGATTTCCCCACAGAATTTACCGTACAGCAATGCCAGCGAGGTCTAAGTAAATTAAAAAAAGCGCATGCTTTCTCAGCATGAACTAACGTCTCCTGAAGAAAAACAATGTTTGGTCGCACTTTATCAAGTAGTCCCCGAACAGAGGCTAGTTTTAGGACACCTCTCATTCCCCTTATATTGAGAGAAAGTAATAACATTACTTGGTGCGAGCAATGGCCTTCATTTCTCTAAGGGGCCCACCATCTGCGGAAGGTCGGATAGTAGGATCAATCACCTTTTCAATGGTTGATTTTTTCTAGCACTCTGTGTTTTCACCGACGAGTGCTCAATACCTAAACCGTGTGACCATGCAAACTCTTCCCTATTCACCCCCTCTTCAATACTATTCCCATTGGTATTCCCAAGGACAGTCTCCGGGCCCGTTTCAAGTTTTCCAAGGAAGACCGACAGTTTGACAGTGGACTCATTTCCACGAATAAAGGGGATAAGTGAATCAAGTACCGCCGTCAAATTTGAATCATCGTCTTCTGATTCACGGAATCGAGGAATAATACTGGGTGAAACCGAATCAGGTTGACTAGTGCCATGGGAAAAGGTTGACAAAACAGGGGAAGGGGATTCTAAGGTAGGGGTACCATTAGTGGGTAAATCAACAGATACTTCTTGTCGGTTGACAAGGGCCACAGGTTCCAAAACCTTAAAGGCATTATGAGTACTAGTAGGAGAGTCAGAGTCTTCAGTTTCGTCAACAGCGGTGCCCAAGTGTCCATCAGCAGATAACGGCGGTGAGACAACATCATCTATAACTTGTTTTAGCCAGACAGATGATAATATCAACTCTCTTTCCCCCGAATTCAGAGTATGATAGAAATATGGGGAAAAAGATTGAAGCTTACCTAAAACCGTCGCGGAAGGCTCCTGAAATCTCGCAACTTCGCCAGCATGACCTTCAAAATCCATTTCCATCGATGTATCAGGCTGAGTGTAATAACCTCTAATGGATTCCATCGGCTCATCATGTAAAAACTTCTCTTGGAACTCACGTCGGAGGTGAGTAGTGCTTCTGCAGAAGCTACAACGGAAAGGAATCCCTAGGTAATCAAGCTTCTGTTGTATAAAAATTCCTCGCCACTCTATTTCTAAAGTAGCAGGAAGTCCTTGTTGGATATCAATTTCTACCATCACCTCTGCAACCTTTCTTGCAGACCCCAAAAGAGTTCTTTCATCTGTCATGATAAACTTACCAAGAGAGTTACCGATAGCCTTTAAGGCTCCAACATTCCATAAAAACCAAGGTAACCCTGGAAGTAAGACCCAAATATGTCTAAAAGGGAAGAATTCGCTGTCTAGGTTGAATGTTAATCTCCATCTCTTTAGCATTAGGCTAATGGTTCCATCCACCCAGTACGAGTTCAACAATAAAGTTGCATCTTTCGGGCTTCTACATAGAAAACCTATCCATCATTTTGATAAATTGTACATGTCGGGGAGGTAGCCGATGACTGGAACCCAAATCTGTTCTAACCAGGCACTAAGGTTCTCAACAGTCAAACTCTGGTAAGAAAATCTGCCTACAAGTCCACACAGAGTGAGCCTACAGGTGTCTTCTAAACCTATGTCGACTCCGAGAACTATCCTCTTAACCTCTCTCGAGGCTTTCCACGATTTTCTACATGCCCTATCACCAACAGCAACCGACTTGGAGTTCGCCGTGTTCAGTGCTAAGCCAGCACTACCATTTACAAGTTTAGAACAACTCTGGACCAGCGGGACATCCTCTATAACATCAGCGGAAAGTGCTGGTAAAAGGTATCAAAAGACGGGGTATGTCCAGAGAAAGAGGAACAGGGTGCTCCGGAAGTAAAATACTTAGGGTTCGGGATGATATTTGGAGTAACATGCTTGGTATTGACTGCATCTAAATTCCAAATTTCATTCGCTGGCTCACTCAGTAGAGTTTGTACCTCGGCATTAATAGAGGCTAGCCTGGAAGAGGCCATCTGTAAACCACTAAGTAAATCCCCTTGGGTAAAAAACGAAAAGATTAATGTAGGAAATGACCCCACCTTCTCAATAAAAAACAAAATGATGAGCTCTGACAGCAGAAACTGCAGAAATATGTCACTAAAAACAAACTTAAAGTATAGTTACAAGGTAAAAAAAACCAAAGACTGGTTCAGTTTCCAATAAGAGAAAAAAACTAAACACTGAGTCTAACAGCCTCTAAACATTACGAAAGCATAACTACACTGTAATAGCCTAAGGGAATGAGTAACCCTGAATATTCTTCATTCATGGCAGCCCTTGTTTGTCTCCCGCCTTCTGAAGATTCAAATTACAGCGCTCCAAGTCCTCCAAATGGTCCTCCATCATTAGGTCCATAACAACCAGTTCACTGTACTTGAAAAGTTAAAGTTATGAATTCATTTTATTAATTTTCATTCATAAGTCAAGCTATAGTTGACCTGTAATTGCGATAACTCATTTTATTAATTTTAATTTTCTTACATGTAAAGTTAAAGTGTGACAAGAAACCAGTATAATAATATGCCAAAAATTTTTAAATGATTTTTCAATTTTCATAAAGTGTGACATGAAACCTCCACCAAACTTCTTGAAACGGGTTTCCAATTTTCTTACTTGTAAAGCTAAAGTGTGACATGAAACCACCATAATAATATGCCAAACTTCTTAAAATGGGTTTTCAAAGATGCTTCGATCAATTGAAGATGGCATATTTGCTCATTATTTACTCTTCCTTAATTTTTCGAAGATTTAAAACTAAAAGTTGAATTTTCCAAACACCAGAAAATCATTATATTTATCCATCAAATTTCCTTAAAATAAAATATTAATCCATTTGAAATAAAAAGATGTTTAAGATTTTAATTAGATTTTTCCTTAAAATATAATATTAATCCATTTGAAATAAAAAGATGTTTAAGATTTTAATTAAATTGATTTTGAGTAAGGAGATTTCTTTTATATATATTTAAGATTTTCAATGAATCAAGTTTAATAATCAAAATTGTTTTCTTTAATAAATGGAAAAAGCTTAAAAATTTAATTAGATTAAATCAAAATTATTTAAAAAATAAAAATGTAAAATTAAAATAATTAAAATAAAATTTATATTAATTTTATTTCCTTAAATGAAGATGTTCAAATTACAATAATATAAAGCAAAAAATTATTTGTTTATAATTATAGTCCAATGTTTGGTAAATATATATAATTGTGCAAGTACATATGCATGTTCTTTCACTAAGATGAGAAAGTAATGGAGCAATTGTTACTATTAGTAAAAAGGTTTGAAATATAAAAACTAAAGTAAAGTTAAAAAATATATTTTTCAAATTAAAACATGATTTAATTATTACTTTAGTTCATAATTATATGATCAATTAATGATTAATTTATGGTTCTGTTTGTTGGGGGTGCATCACAAGAATATGATAGAGCTCTCTCTACAAGAAAATGGTGTATTTATTAGTTAAATTGTGGTGAATAGATGGTAATATCTTATTTATTAGTCCCTGTCGAAGGCGTAGATGGACTATAGCGATCGATAATTCGTTGACTTCATATTAGTTTGTCATTTGACTGAAAATATTTGCATAATCTCTATTGTTGGAACTAGAGAACTAAACACATTATTTTTTATATAATAAAATATACCATATATGTCATGATCTGATTAGATAACAGATTGGAGGTCTTATTGCTAGCTTCTCTATTTTCAATGTTTTATATGTTAGCATATCCAAAAAAAATTATCATCTACGGTCTTTCTGAATTTTATCCAAAGTTTTGAGCATCGAGAGCCAGTTTTTTATTAGTTGACTTCATATTAGTTTGTCCTTACATAATCTCTATTGTTCGAACTATTGTTATTATTATTATTATTATTATTTATTGTTATTATTAAGTACCTAGGCATTTTTATTATTACGTACGTAAACAGGTCTGCCACACTCCATTCTTTCTTAAATGTTTACACAGTGTGAGGCCCTTGGATGGTCATGACAACCTTAAATGTTTACCTAACAGGCCTCACAACCTTAAATGTTTACTTAACATGCGTGTTACAATACATTTTCGCCCAATTGTTTTTTATACAATGTTGTCTGCAGTGAATATGGGCAATATTGTTCTTCAGCGGCATTACTGGTTTACTGGTTGATGCTTGCTTGTTGGTTCGATGGATGTTTTATTATTGTTTGATTCAACTTTGCAAAGTTGAGGTCCTGCAGCTGCACTTGGACCTCTTGGTACTTGTTCACTGGTTTGGTTTTTTCCTGTTGCTCTTGTTTGCTTCAACTTTGCAAGGTTGAGGTGTTGCATCCGTGGTTGGAACTGTTGTTGCAGTTTGCACGCTTGGGGTTCTGCAACCCCGATTGGAACTATGTTTTTGTCATTCCCCATTGACGAGTGGGTTTCATGCCATGTTTACCTTCCTATTCATTGTTTGTTGTTTTTTATTTCCAGTTTGCAAGTAAAAATTTTCAAAACGGTGAATGCCCGAGTCAAAATCCTCTTGCAGAACATATTTGTATGTAAGTACTACGGCCAGAGAACCAGGAGTGTGACGTTTTCTTGGTCTTGTTCTTGAACATCAATGTTCGACACATAACCCACCTCTATCACAACCATAGTGACATATAAAAAAGGAAATTGAATTTTCTCCTCGTTTTTTCTATTCCTGGAAACCATACATTTGGTGCATTTTTTTCTAGGTTGTTCCCTTCCAATCACATGTGCCCACTTCCATGTCCTGGACATCAAACCAGGACTCGTTGGAAAATAACAATGCAAAAAAAATATGAGGTATAGTCTGAAAAAAATGCATCGAACGTATGGTTTTCAGAAACATTGAGGTGGTTGCGATAGAGGTGGGTTATGTGTCAAACATTGAGGTTCAGGAACAAGACCAGGCCAGAATTACAGTCATGTTTCTCTGGCCGTAGTCGTCATATACAAATATGTTCTGCAAGAGGATTTTGACTAAGGCATTCCTAGTATTGAAAATTCTTACTTGCAAACTAGAAAAAACAAACAGTGAATAGGGATGCAACCATGACACTGAAACTTACTCGTGACTGGGGAACGACGGAAGCACAGTTCCAATCATGGATGCAGAATCCCAACCGTCCAAATTGTAACTTTATTAAATGTTTACAAAATGGGAGGCCCTTGGACGGTACTCACAGCCTTAAATGTTTACCTGACGAGCCTCACAGCCTGAAATGTTTACTTAACGGGCGTGTTACAATACATTTTCCTTCAATTTTTTGATACAATCTTGTCTGCAATGAATTTGGGAAATATTGTTCTTCACCCACATTACTGGTTGGTTGGTTGATGCTTGCTCATTGGTTTGCTAGATGTTGCTTATTGTTGTTTGATTCAACTTTGCAAAGTTGAGGTCCTACAGCTACAGCTGCAGTTGGACCTCTTGGTGCTTGTTCACTGGTTTGTTGTTTTCTTCCTGCTCTTGTTTGCTTCAACTTTGCAAGGTTGGGGTCCTGCATCCGCAATTGGACCTGTTGTTCCAGTTTGTACGGTAGGGATTCTGCATCCATGATTGGTACTGCGCTTTTGTCATTCCCCATTCATCGATAAGTCTCAGTGTCGTGGTTGCATTCTTTTTCATTGGTTGTTGTTTTCTATTTCGAGTTTGCAAGTAAGAACTTTCAATATCGGGAATGCATGAGCCAAAATCCTCTTGCAGAACATCTTCGTATGTGATTACTACGACCAGAGAACCAAGAAATCAAATTTTCTCCTTGTATTTTTTGTTCCTCAAAACCATACGTTTGGTGCATTTTTTTCATGTTGTTTCCTTCCAAAAGGTCTTGTTCCCCTTTGAATGTCAATGTTGGACACAAAACCCACCTCTGTTGCACCCATAGTGAGATATAAAAAAGGAAATCGAATTTTCTCCTCATATTTTATGTTCCTGAAAACCATATGTTTGATTGCAACCCTTGCATTGAAACTTCCAAGTTTTGAAAGTGCAACAACAGGTCCAACTGCGCATGCAGGGCCTCAATGTTGCAAAGTTGAAGCAAACAAGAGCATGTAGCAAACAACAAACCGGTGAGTGAATTGACTAGGAATTGTTTTGTGACTACTATTGGACTACTATTTTGTGACCGAATTCTAGAATAGAGGGAGTGGGCATCCCAAACAACATAGAGGGAGTGGGTAAGTTTCCTTGTGCCGCCAATGAGAAAAACAAGAATCGTAGAGCCAATTAGTTTGGAGGACAATGTTCTCATTGAGAAATCTAAATCTTTGTTCACATTTCTAGAACAAGGATACTTTGATGACTTAATGAACTTCCAAGACTTCATGTCAAAGCTAAATCGAACAGAAGATGAGTACATCCAAGGCATACAATCTACACTTAAACAACCAACAGTTTTCCTTAAACAAAAACTTTTACATATATGGAACAACAGTTTCTCCAAGGACCATCCAGTTATGTGGAATGAAAATATAGATGCACAGTATTTCCTCAATGCATATGCCACACCATCATAGTGTACCTCGTGCATGACAAAGGTTGACAAATCTATGACAAGTGCATTTGGAAGAATACGCAAAGAACATGAAAAAATCCATGTTGATACTATGCAAATGATACGCTCACTTGGAAATACATTGCTTAATATTCAACAAATGTCTGCTCAAAAAACAGTCCATGTTGCACTTTCCCTGCCCCTGGACTATGGTTCAAGGAATTGTCTCTTCACAAACACATCTCCACTTGAGAAACGCAAATTGGAACATGGTTTTTCATTTGGGCCACCAGAAATACTATTAAAATATAATAATATGAAAAATGTTGATATAGATATAAACAACATCTATTTGAACTTGAACCAGATTTTGTCGATCTCCAACTATATTTAATACCTGAGAATGTTTTTCCCATAGTTAATGTGTTTCTATGGCTTCATAATTATCAGACTAAGTGTTGTTGTGTGAGGGATAAGGTTATTTTCTCCTTTTCTTTTTCCTCTTCTATACTTACCCGTTTTTCCATTTTCTTCTTCCCTTCTATTATCCGTTTCTGTTTCTATACTTAGTCGCGTTTCTATGCTCATGAGTTCCCGGGGTGGAGAACTGAAAAATCCTCATCTCCATCTATATATTCACATCATGAGTCTGACCGACCATTGTTCATTTTCATACTTAGCCAATTTTATGGCGGCGGGTTCGTGGGTAGGTTCTATTGAACTCTCATGCCCCGTGTTCAGGGTATATATATTGCACCCAAAACTTTGGTGATATACAATTTGACCCTAGACTCCTCAAACTCACAAGCCTCACTCTACCTACGATGACTCCGTCCAACCACCCCTCCTTTCCATACTTAGTTGAGTCTTCAAATTTTCGTGGGTTCACGGACTCCCGGGTTAACAAAAGTTTGAAAGTATTTTTCACTCCCCTCCATCCCCGCCACCTTTGTCCCTTCCCAGTGCACATTAATTATGATTTTACTAGTCACAACTCACCAGACAGGTTCGAAAATATTGGCATTAATAAGCGGAAATTTTGAGCACATCTCCCATTAAAACGCATTAATGGAAGAATATTATGGGATCTGATGATTTTTTTGTGTCGATCTTGAAGTGGCAAAAAATTGTTGGTTATTTTAGTTTTTTTAAGGCGCCATCATAGTAAGAATGCAATATTGTGCTACCCCATTGTCATATACAAAGGTGTTGACGTCATGTCCCTCTTTAATATTTTTCATATACTACAAGTTGTCATATTTGAGAATATGCTTACATATGAAAATGTTAACTCATATTGTCTCTATCACCTATGCGTCTGAGCAAAATTTGCGAGCCGAAAACACCCTTCAAATTGGAACATGCTTTACATTTGGGCCACAAAAATACTATTAAAATAAAATAATATGACTAGTATTGGAATAAATATAAACAAATTGTCTTTGTGCTTGAACCTGAGTTTGTCAAGCTCCAGGTATATTCCATAGTTGAGAATGTTTTTCCCATAGTTAATGTTTATGGCCACGAGTTCCCGGATTGGTACTATCGAACTCTCATGCCCCATGTTCCAAGATATATATCTTGCACCCAAAAATTCCATGATCTACAATTCGACCCCGGACTCCTCGAACTCGCAAGCTTCACTCTACCTACGATGAGTCTGTCCTCGTTCATCTGACTGCCCTGCCTTTCCATACTTAGTCGATTCTTCACCTCTTGTTGTCGCAGATTTGCGGGTTCGCGGACTCCCGGGTTCAGAAAATTTTGAAAGAATTTATCGCTCCCGTCCATCCCCACCACCTTTGCACAATTCCCAATTCAAATTATTTACGCTTTTAATTGGTGACAATTCACCACACATGTTCGAAAATATTGGCATTAATAACCGAAAATCTCAAGGACACCTCCGATTAAAATGCATTAAACCAAGATCTATGGAAGATTATATTATCGTCCCCCAATGTTCATTTTAGATACTATCAGGACACAATTACTGTCACATGTTGCAATACAAACAAATCTTCATCAAAGCATTAGCTTTTCTCATAGGCACCCCAGATGCACTCTAGTCATCTGATATCGAATTGGCAGAGGTCAATATTATGGGATCTGCACTTTTTTTTTGTGGATCTTGAACTCAGAAAAATTGTTGTTTACTTTAGTTTTTTTAAGGCATTCTACCCTGCCTTTTCATACTTAGTCGATTCTTCACCTTCTGTTGTCACAAATTCGTGGGATCCCGGGCTTCCAGGTTCACAAAAATTTCAAATCATTTTTCGCTCTTGTCCATCTCCGTCACCTTCGCGCCCTTCCCAATGCACATTAATCATGCCTTTATTACTGACAAATCACCACACATATTCGAAAATATTGGCATTAATAGGCGAAAAATTCGAGGACATCTCCCATTAAGACACATTAAACCAAGATTTACAAAAGATTATATTATCATCCTCCATCATTCATTTTAAATAATTATTCCCATTTCCATCTATCATCGAAAACTTGGGCTTTAAGGTGCCTTCCTTGTAATGTTTCTGGTAATCCACATGTGAGACAACTTAGAGATGTCATTCAGGCCCAATTGAAAGACGAGGGAGTGGTTTTATGTGACGTCGGCTTTGAGGGAAAAAAATTATGTTAGCCAACAGAATCTCAGACAAAAAAAATTCAGATATCTTATTATTGGTATTCTCCCTATATTCAATCCTTTGGTTGGTTGAAAGGCTTGCCTGAATATTTGTATCTTGAACTTCTTTGATTTGTTACTGGAAATTGGAAGGGAATTTCAAGTCACCTGCAAAATGCTCCTTTGTTGAAGTATATAGCTTCTTCCAACAACACAAATTTGGCAAGTGTATCAAATCCTACAAACCACACCAGAATTTATCTTTCGTTAGAGGAGTCGCACATATCGTGGCTTACAAAATGGTCTAGAATATTCAAAAGTGATGCCAAATATTACTCCATGCATGAATATACTCAGAAGGAAATTATAAATTTGGATCCTCACGAAGGTGAGAAATTGTATGGGTCGTTGAATCAACATCCTAAAATTACAGAACTTTCTATGTCAAAGTGTGTTGAGCGACTTTTGGGTGTAGTAACAGACTTGACAGAAAGTCTGCTTCTTTCTCAAATTTTGTTCACCAAACTCTAGATGTAGTAATAGACTCGACATACAATCAAATTTATATCACTACTGCACATTGTTTTCACTATTCCTATGCAAAGAATTGCATCTGGTTCGAAGAGATTACCACTCTTTGCAAGAATATTCTCTTAGTGGTTGAAGGTGGTTATATAATCAGGGAACGAGGCTCTCAAAATTTTCTGATGCCCGTATCAACAAATAACTGGGAAAAGTTAATGGGAAGGAATTATGGACTATGGAATTTACAACACTTTCTGAGGATTACTTTATACTACCACCTTCTGCAGGAAGTTTGACATGTTCAGGTAATGATTTGGTTTCTGAAGATCACCTTTTACTACCACCTGCATGTAATGATTTTGTTTCATTCTTTAGAAGAGATCTTGATGTAGTAGATATTCCAGAGTTATTTCCACCGAATATCAATCTTTCTGTTGTTTCTCGTGCTTTGAATAAGGAGAATGCATTTCTTCTGTTGCAGTATATCCGACATTTGAAAAAATCGTATGATGCTCGATGCTTGATCTATTAACTTTTCCGGTTCAAAAAAATCGCCATGACCTTGCCACAAGAGTCTCTCGAGTTGTTCATCACGATCACGGGTCGCTAAGCACAGAGTGCCTTCCTGGTCATAGAGTGCTTCCATCCCCGGCTTGGGTTTGCACAAATTCTTTTATTGCTAGCTTTTTTCTTTCTCCTAGTGGTCGATCCTTCTATCCCAACCAACATGATGAAAATAAACTAGCTCTAGGGAGTTTGATCGCTTCCAAGGATCTGAGTTGACTATATATTAATTTCAGTTAACTTAAAAATGTTTATGTGTGCAACCTGATGTTAGACATAGAAAATAGAATTTTTTATTTTTTAAAATAGTGTTTTTTAACACACGACTAGTCAAAAAGTTTCAGGTGTTGTTTGGGATTCACATCCTTCAAGGAAGTAAATTAATTACACAATTAATATTGCTTGTGGCAATGCATTTGACCTGTCCTCGAATATGGAAATTGCATTAACACTGCAATGTCCAAATAATAAATGTCTGGCATGCACCTAATGTCGAGGTCATCATCGCATAAGACACACAACCTCCAAAGATTTATGGATTCACAACAACATTGTAATTTTCATCACAAAGCAATGCTAAAGTCGATGCTCTTTCACATGTCTGACAACTCTGCAGTCTAAGTGCTTTGACAATGACAAGCCTACTTGTTCACTGCATTATCCCCTTGCAATCGATGACATTGTTCCCATTTCCACCGCTAGTGTCAATGTCCAAAGCTGAAGCTATCTGGAGCCTGGAGTCACCGCCAGTGTTGATGTTTGAAGCTGAAGCTACCTAGAGCCTGGGGTCACGACTTGATACACTTGACATTAGTACCAGTAGTCATCGGAAGTTGATTGTATGTCAAGTATTTTACTACATCCATAGGTTTCTCAACAAACTTTGAGATAGAAGTTGGTTGTCTGTCAAGTCTGTTACTACATTCAGAACTCGCTCAACAAACTTTGATATAGAAACTTATGTGATTTTAGAATGTTGATTCAACCACTCATATAGTTTCTCACCTTCCTGAGGATCCAAATTTATAATTTCCTTTTGATTATATTTGGGCATGGAGTAATATTCCAGACCATTTTGTGAACCATGATATGTGCTACTCCTCTGACAAAAGATAGATTCTAGTGTGGTCTACATCATTTGATACACTTGCCAAATCTATGTTGTTGGAAGAAGCTATATAATTCAACAGAGGAGCATTTTGCAGGTGACTTGAACGTCTCTTCCAATTTACAGCAACAAAACAAACAAATTCAACATACAAATATTCAGGCAGGCCTTTCAACCAAACAAATGATCAAATACAGGGAGAATACCAATCATAAGATACTTGAATTTTTTTGTCTCAACTTTTGTTGGCTAACAGATTTTTTTTCTCCCAAAGCTTACATCACAAAAAACCACTCCCTCGTCTTTGAATTGGGCCTGAATCAAATCTCTAAGTTGTCTCAGATGTGGATGACCAGAAACA
>JASDQU010334656.1:0-12833 GCA_032191745.1 Picea mariana
TCCTTTCACCCAAGAATATATGAGAGATAATAAAACTTTACATTAAATCATCACCATCAACCAATCATCACATAGAACCTGATAATGCTTCCTGAGACTTCTTCAATTTCTGCAATTCTTCAATTCTTGGAGTACTCTGATCCTGTAGATAATATTACTCAATGTATTCTCTGAAACACCTCCAATTTTCACTCCTTGAATCCTCCCCAAAAAGAGGTTATAGAAAGAATGGTAGACTTTATTCAATTCTAGTCTATTCAGGAGAGTGAACTTGCACAGAATGCCCCGCGCTCAATAATTAACATCCGATTCTGAAACTTGCACACAAGAAACTGCAGTCTGCACTATTTCCAATGAAATTTGTCCCACTTCATTTGGATTCTCAATGAAGAAGTTATGATTATTTTACCCGGGACACCTGTTTATTGACTAGCTTCAGGACTGGTCACAAACCCTATCTTCCACAGAGTGTATCTCCATAATTATAGCGAATCAAGAGCTGAAATTTTTACCATAGGTACCTTGATATGTCTTCTCAATACCATAGCGATTTCACCATCTGAATCGTTCTAGAAACAAATTTATAGCAAAAATGGTAAGATGGCCTGAAAATAACATACCTTAGAACACATCACCAAAAGACTTCATCCTCCCTTGAAATCCGACCTTCTTTACTTCTTATTTCCTGTGAAATTCGAATTTTATCAAATGAATGTATAATGATGTTTATTTATACCATTTATGTCACTTCCTTTTAACATTAGGGCCAACCTGACACTTTTGTATTTTGTAATTCTTTTCTTTAATTATCTTCAGGGCCTACGTGTACTTCCTTCTTCAATTCACTTTGTCATCTTCAAAAATTCATTTCTCCCCAACCATGAGGATCCATGTGATGTGCCACATACCACCAGAAACAACATGATATACACTATCCATTCATGGGTGTTGTATATGCATGTGCATTGTCCTTCATGTCCAAATACCTTTATCAATCTTGCGGTCCAAAACCCATGACTAGGGTTGACATCAATGACAACAATCAATCTTCCAATAGTTCTATTGTTGTAGTGGATGCTTGTACCGTGGAAATATACACAAGCCAGTTCCTAAAGCAAAGAAAATTGGGGTAGTGACAAATAAAATTGGGGTAGTGACTTTTCATAATGTAGAAGAAATGGAATCAGATTATATGTATTCATCAGAATTTAGCTCTGCAGAACTGTGACCATGTCCATCAGGTAATACGATAAATGGTTATCATGCAAGATCAGAGCAATAACAGAAGAAAGGGGTATGACATAGATGAATGAAAAGAAATAGGTTGAAGGAAAAGGAATCTTGTAGTGTATGCAATGCAAAGTATTGCAACAATTGTGTGCTAAGAGAAATGGGTTCGATGTTTGAAGGGGGTAAATGTGTACCTTGCACTGGTAAGCCAATTGATGAGTCAAGGAAATCATCTTTATGGAAATTCTCATGAATGGTTTGTTGTCTCCTTAATTCCTTAGAGGTTCAACAAATTATGAATGCTGAGAATGAATGCTCAGCAAATCATCTTCGACCAGAACAACTATATGTGAATTAGAGGCAGTTGAGACTAGAAGAAATGGTTGAATTACTCGACTGTCCTAAATCTCGCCTGAAGTTGAAACTAGGGAGATATTGGTATGATAAAATAATCTGGATTGTGGGGCAAGATGGGTAACTTATTAAGTGTTGATGGTTTTATAATTTGTTAAGAAGTGTTGAATGCTTCAGAAGGGATTGTGAGAGTAAAAAAATTTAATGGATTTGGTACTCTATTGTGGCCTTTTGACATGGAAGGAGGGTGAAAAGTCAGACAAGAGCATAAGTGCAATCTTGAATATAAGGGGGAAACTTCTACCAGATGCAAGTAACGATAATACACAAGTTTACATCAATGGACGCAAGATTACGAAGATAGATCTAAAGATGCTAAGGGTAAGCCTCTAGATTCTGGTGGTGGAATTTCTAGTTTAGGGGAACTAATATCATTACTTTGTTCAGTAATGAAGATTCATGACTTTTTTCTTTTCACTTTTGAACATTTCTTGATTTCTTTTTAACTTTTGCATGTTCTTTGAATTGTATTCATTTAGTGAACTCTTCTCATTTGTCAAATCACTTTCTTCTTGATGGGTGGCATTGTTCCATTATTTTGTCAGCTAAATAATCTCAATGTATCAGATCCATTGCATCTCTAACTTCAGGAAATTGTGCTTGTAAGACTGTGGTTGATTTTTATTTCAAAAAAGAATCACTGATGCATTGGTTAGTGTGGTTATTTCATAGTGCTTGACTTGTTTCATCTGACTGAAATGAGGCATGATTTAAGCATACTAATGGTCTTCCTAATCACTGCAAAATGTAATATTGAGAAAACAGATGACAAGATATATTCAAAAATACTAATGGCCACAAGATTTTATTAGAAATACAATTGATGTGAGAAAACAGATGACAATATTGTTAGGAAATGGACGCAAAACAGAGCATAAACAAGCAAGATCAAACACACATTAAACCAAGAACAACAATCCCACAATTGACACACTGATTTATGTGGAAACCCAATGAGGGAAAAAAATAGGACCAATGATTATCAGTAGTCTTAATATTCAAGGGAGAATTAAAATAGCCTTCATAGGCATACAATCATCCTCTCCTCACACACACACACTGCTCTCTACATAGCTTTCTCTCACACTCTTCACACATTGTACTCACACCTCTATGGGTATGCCCGTATATATAACATATATCACTCAGTTACACAAACTGATCATGAATAGATCACATAGTTACACGAATAGTTCATAAATAGATTGCATGCATGTGCATTAACATCGCTGCATCCATGTGCATGTGACCGCATGAGGAAATTTGTTGGCATGTTTCCAACAATCTCCACCTTAAAAACAATTTACATGATAAATCATGCCCTTAATTAATTCATCACCTTTTCTACAATCCAAGAGAAGTCAAACACCATCATAACTTCTCTAACAAAACTAGTTTCATAAACATGTTTGCAGAATTCAATTTTGTATGGACCTTTTCCAAATACACTCCACCTTCATTGACAACCCGTCTTACAAAATGGTACTTAATAGAAATATGTTTCGTCTTACTATGATAAGTTGGATTTCTAGCCAAATGAATAGCACATTGATTATCACAAAATACTTTCACCTTGTTCTATATCCTTCCAAATGCACCCAACAAACCATGTAACCAAATTGCCTCCTTGTATGCATGTAAAGCAACCATATACTCTTCCTTAGTAGTGGATAAAGTGACTACATTTTGAAGCTTTGACATCCAACTAATAGGTCCTCGTGCAATAGTAAAGACATATCATGAAGTGGATCTCCTTTTGTCCAAGTCACCTACAAAATCTGAATCTACATAACCACAAACTGAATCTCTAGAACCATCATAGGTGATAGAATAAATCCGTGTTCCTCTAAGATATTGAAGCACCCATTTCACTGCTTCCCAATGTGCTTTTCTTGGATTTTCCATGTATCAACTGACAACACCAACTGCATGTGAAATATCTTGTCTAGTACCCACCATCGCATACATCAAACTTCCCACTGCATTAGAATATGGTACATGAGACATATAATCAATTTCTTCGTCATTACTAGGAAATAAACTTGAAGAAATATTGAAATGGGAAGCCAAAGGGATGTGTATGGGTTTCAAATTATTCATATTGAATCTCATAAGTATTTTCTCCACACACTTCTGTTGTGATAACCACAACTTACCATTTTTCATGTCTCTGTGTATCTCCATGCCTAAGATTATTTTTTTTTCTCCTAGATCCTTCATATCAAACACCCTAGACAACTGAGCCTTCAACCTGTTGATTTGACCATGATTTTGTTTTCCACAAGCATATCATCAACACATAACACCAAAACAATGAACATACCATTTTCCAAATTTTTAAAGTAAACACAATGATCATATTCACTTCTTGTAAAATTTGGGCTCACCATGAAGGAATCAAAATTCTTGTACCATTTCCTGGGAGACTGTCTCAGGCCATACAATGACTTCTTGAGTTTTGAAACAAACCTCTTATTGTGATCCTGAACAAACCCTTCTGGTTTTTCCATATATATATATCTGTTGGATTACTAAGAGGGGGGGTGAATCAGTAATAAAGCAATTGAATCCTTTTTAACCATATAATCCAAGTGTTATATCAGTGTAGCATTATCATCCAATAATTACAGAGTAAATAAACAATGAACAAATGAGCAATCATACACATACATAGTACACCAGTGTTTTTACGTGGAAACCCAAAGTGGGAGAAAACCACATAATTCTTTTTCTTATATGTCTTGAAGAATTACATTCATTGGAAGCACCAACTTCCTTTGTTTTCTAGCTGCAACTAGAAGGAGGCTCCAACCCCCTAGCTTCTCAAGCTACAACCAGAAGGAGGCTACAACCCCCTAAGTTCTTCGGCTACAACCGGAAGGTGGCTATAACCATGTGTCCTTGCCCCATCCAACCACCATGAAATATAAATGTCAAATGTAGACAACCTGTCACTATCACTGAATCAAACACTGCCACTATCAACCTGTACCAATAACCTGTAACAACCTGTACCAATCAACCTGCACCAAACAACCTATACCAATAACCTGAACCAAAATGTATCATGCATCAACCATGCATCAACCTTGACCAATCAAGATGTAGAAACATCATCAACTATACACCTCATGTATGTGCCAACTCATCAACTACTTGTCTCAACCATGTACCTAACATGTACCTCAGCCATATACCAATATAACCATCAAAAATTATCTAACAATTCATCACTTTATCCATAAACCAAATACCATAAACCCTTACATCAAACTATGTGCCACAACCTCACTGTTATGTAGCCTCAAAATAAACCAACAGTTTCAGCAACACATCACAACCAAAAGACCAATACCCATATGTCAAATACCAATAAAAAAATACCAATTGTATCCCTCAACAAATATGATATATGCAACAATATTGAACATCCAATACCATCTCAAGAGATAAACCCTAGCTCACAAAACATACCTCAAACAAGATGTGCCATATCTCTCATAAATAGACCCGAACCATGTTGTTGCCGTGATTTTTTTGCCGCACTTTTTCTGCCGCGATTTTTCTGCCCCGATTTTTCTGCCACAATTTTTCTATCACACTTTTTCTGCCACACTTTTCCTGCTGCACTTTTCTTGCCACACTTTTCCTGCCACACTTTTCCTGCTACAATTTTTCTCTATCAATAATACCTGCCCAAATAATCTTTCACAAAATAGATATTCAATGATATTCAAGTTGATTAAAATGAGAGAGTTTTCCCCCTTATTTATACTTTCATGTAGCTTTCTCAAGGGGTTACCTTTTAACCATCTTAACCCACTTTCCTTATTTTAGGGTTAACCAACTTCTAACCACTTGTCCACTTAGTAATTTCTCCATTAACTTTATTATTTAAATAATTTCTTTTGTATCCACTTTGAATTATAGTACACTCATCACTTCACTTTATTATTTACCTTCACTTCACTTTATTATTTTAAGGATTTCTCCATTAACTTTATTATTTAAATAATTTCTTTTGCATCCTCTTTGACTTATAGTACACTCATCACTTCACTTTATTATTTAAATAATTTCTTCTTTGCAAGCACTTTGACTACTTTGACCTTTTAGGGCTTCTAGATGACTCATGAAGGTTCTCCAACTTCGCATGGCCATAACTCTCTAACCATGAGGAGTTATGTGGCATTCGACACACCACCGGAAATGTCATGACATGTACTATCCATCTAGAATAGTCTTATCTGCAAACATATAAAAACTCATACCATTATTCATCAAACAAACTTGGGTCCATTACCCAAACCTTTGTGCTACCAAAATTCGCTACCGGACTTTCTTCAAGGGTTGACATCAATGACAACCAACCAAATTGATCAACAATATCCCCCTTTGGCATTGATAGCAACACTATGATGCAATATTGAAGTCGTGTCATGCAATAATGAAGTCATATCACTCATGCTACGCCTATGACCATGGCTCCCCATGGAACCATGCCTCGGTGTTCTTCATATAATAAATCTCTCCTCCTTTGTCATCAATGGAAAAGGTATCTTTCCATTTGGGGCTGCTCCCCTAACTGAATTGTCCTTGGGGATACTCCCCCTTACTGAACTCTTCCTGAAACTGATCTCCTAACTTGAATTGTCCTCTTTATGGTGCTTCCTCATGTAAATCTAAGACATATAATATAATAATTCAAAAGCATTCAATTTGGAGTAGAAATAACTTTGAGTCTTTGGAAAAGATACTCAAAGGCTTCTCGTAGAAGTGGTTTTGTAAAGATGTCTGCCACTTGTTCTTTTGTGCCCACATATTCAACTCTAATTTTATTTTCTACAACCTGTGTAGAAAGTGATACTTGATTGGAATGTGCTTCACCTTGGAGTGCATCATCGGGTTCTTTGAGATACTGATGGTGCTTGTATTATCACAATAGATTGGAATGGGCTCTTCATACTCAACCTGTATATCTATCAGATTTTGTTTCATCCATAGAATCTGTGTACAAAATGTTGTTGCTACAATATACTCTGCCTCGACTGTAGATAAAGATACAAATGATTATTTATTGCTTAGTCATGATACTAAACACTCGCCCAGGTAGAATGTTGCTCCACTGGTGCTTCGTCAGTCATCAATGCAACCTGTCCAATCTACATCTATGTAGGCAATAAGTGATAGATCATTTCCTTTTGGATATCATAATCCAAACTCTTTTGTTCCTTTGAGATATCTGAAAATCATCTTCACTGCTAATACAAGTGATTCCTTTGGTGTTGCTTGAAATCGTGCCACCTGTCCAACTGTCTACATTACATTTGGTCTAGATGTTGTCACATATAGTAGGATACAAATCATTGACCTTTATTTCCTCTGATCTGTAGACTTTGAATCATCATCTTTGCTCAACTTGCAACTGGTTTGCATGGGAGTGATAACTGGTTTGCAATCTTTCATTCCAAACCTATTTAGCATTTCTCTGATATACTTGGTTTGAGAAATAAAAATTCCTTGGTTTCATTGACGTATATGAAGTCCCAGAAAGAAGGATAACTCTCCAAATAATGACATTTCAAATTCATTATGCATATCCTTTGCAAATGTCTGGCTTAACATGTCATCATCACTACCAAAAATAATATCATCAACATAAACTTCAATTAATAAAATACTATCTTGACTTACCTTGATGTAGAGGTTGTTGTCTACACTTTCTTTTTTGAACCCTACCTATTGTAGATATTTATCCAGTCTAGAGTACCATGCTCTAGGAGCCTATTTTAGACCATACAAGGCCTTCTTTAAATTACACACATAATCTACGTTCTCTAACAAATGAAATCCTTCTATTTGTTCAATGTAGACTTCTTCTTCAAGTTCCCCATTCAGAAAAGATGATTTTGTGTCCATCTGATACACTTTAATGTTTTTGGAGCATGCATAAGCTAAAAGCAATCGGATTTATTTCATTCTGGCAATTGGGGAAAATGTCTCTTCAAAGTCGATTCCTTCAACCTGTGCATGCCCTTTACATACGAATCTAGCTTTGTTCCTTGTAACATGTCCATCTTCATTCAATTTATTCCTATATACCCACTTTGTGTCGATCACATTCTTATCCTTTGGTCTTGGAACCAATTCCAAAGTGTCATTTTTCTCTATTTGATCTAATTCTTCATCCATGGCCTTACTCCAAAATTCATCCTTGCTGGCCTCTTCAAAATAGGTTGGTTCAATCGTAGATGAGAGTGCTAGGTGTGTTTGTTCTGGTGAACGCATTCTTCTTCTAGTCTCAACTCCTGCATCTTTGTTTCTGATAATCTGATCTGAATGATGATTCTTCTATACTCGCCTGCTAGGTGTATTTGGAGGCACTTGTTGAAATATATCTTCTGCTTCTGTCAAATCCTCTTCATCTTTCCCTTATTTTTCATCTTTTTTTTCTTCTTCGTAAAGTTGTTCCATTGATTCATTTTATTCTTCCTTTAATTATTGTCTCCCTGTTTCATCAATTGTTACGTTGATGCTTTCCACAACTTTGTTCAATCTCATGTTGTAACACTTGTATGCTTTCCTTGTACTTGAGTAACCAACAAGTACTCCTTTTTCCACACAAGAGTCAAACTTTGCCATTTTGCGATCTTCTCTTTTGATATAGCATTTGCTTCCAAAAACTCTGAAGTGCTTCACATTTGTTGGTCTTCCTTTCCATAGCTCGTAGCGAGTTTTGTCAGTGTTTTTTATGAGCATTACTCTGTTTTGAATGTGAACTGTTGTATGCACTGCCTATGTCCAAAAAATATCTTTCAATTTGGAATCCATTAGAATTTTTTGAGCCATTTCATGTACTATCTTGTTCTTTCTTTCAACAACTCCATTCTGTTGAGGTGTCCTAGCAACATAGAATTGTCTTTTTATTACATGACTGTTGCAGTAGTCCATAAATTCTGATCTGGATTTTATGAGAAGAATGAAATGAGTATAGATTACTAACAGGTTCTTAACACAAAATAACAGAGATACAATAAAACTGGTTTTCTATTCAATAACGAAATAAACTGAAACTATAAAATGCAGCGGAAACAAGCTTACTAGAATGGTGGCGGCTTATCTGTAAGAAAAGATGTGACGGCAGCGCGCATTCGCAAGAAGAAGGTTACAATGAGGCTCTGAAGGAATTTTTGCAATAATCAAGAATGCCAAAAACCCTGGACATCCAAAAACCTAACCCTGGGAGATCAAGCACCAAAAGTCATGTGGGCCCCATTTGGGTAAGTTAGTACATCAACTTCCCAGGGTCGTAACCTTTGCATACGATCTTCGTTTTAGGCATGTGATAGCCTGTTGGAAAGGTATCATAGAGGAGATTCATTTTTGGGTCTCAATCATGCCTTTGGCTATCATTAAGGAGATTTATCCCAAAAAACCTTCATTTAGGCCCTCAAAATGGCCCCGGAAGTTAAAACTGCTAAAAATAGTAAATTACCAAAATTGTCAGAAAACTATTTTGAGCCAATTGGAAAAGGTGGGTGGCCACTGANTGTGTTGAGGTCCCCCATCAGATGAGGAAATTTCTGCTGAATTTGGCCCCGGGTGAGCCACTTGCCTTGGTGCAGGAGCTGCCCTGCTTTGACAACTCGATAAAGTTGGATCCTTTGTTTTCGAGTGCCCTTGATCTGTCTGTCCACAATCTGATCATTGGATGCATGTTGTAGGCAGATGAGGTTGAGCTCTATTGGTGTCAGTTGTTCTACTACTTCCGAGGTGTCCAATAATGGTGGGAAATAAGGGCGAAGGAGATCCACGTTGAACAATGGGTGCAGACCAAGGAAAGGAGGAACGTTGAGCTCAAAAGTATTATCCCCTGTGGCCTTGGTGATAGTGTACGACCCATAAAGGAGTGGGCAAAGCTTCCGATGGGGTCCTGTAAGGCGTTCTTTTTGCAAGTGCAACCAAATTTTTCCACCCACCTGAAACTTATGTGGCACTCGATGTTGATCATGGCGTTGTTTGTACTTGTCATTGGACTTCTATAGGATATCTTGAACCTATTGGTGGATGTGTTGGATCTTCTCAATGAACTGGGTGGCTTTGTCAGCTTTAGTTGGAGCAGGAGATGAGTCAGTTGAGGTGATCACAAGGGGAAGTGCAACATCTATGGGTCCCAATGGTTTGAATCCCAACCCCACTTGAAAGGGGTTGTGGCTGGTTGAGCTATGCAGGGCTCGATTGTAGCTATGCTAGACATAAGGAAGCCTATCATCCCATGTGCGAGGGTGATTTGAATTATACATGCAAAGGATATGCAAAATAATTCAATTTACAACCTCGATTTGGCCATTTGTCTGGGGGTGGAAGGTCGTGGATTTGGTGAGCTTGGTGTCTAGCAATGACCAAAGGCTCGACCAGAATGTGCTGAGAAATAGACTATACCGATCTGAGACAACAGTTTTTGGGATTTCAAAATGTACCCAGACTCGTTCAAAGAAGAGCTTGGCAGTGGCCTCTGCTGTGATTCTCTTCTTATAGGCAACCAAAATTGCCATCTTAGAAAAGTGATCAACAACCACAAAAACACAGTCATTTCCCCACTTGGTGGATGGGAGGCCCAACATGTAGTCCATTGAGATGGATTCCCATGGCTTGTCAGGAGTAGGAAGAGGGGTGTACAGGCCCTGTTTCTTAGTGGTCAGTTTGGCAATAATGCAGGTAGTGCAGGACCTGATATACTTGCTGACCTCCTGTCGAAGTTTCATCCAGTAGAAATGTTTCTGTAGAATTGCCACTATATTTTCAAAGCTAAAGTGTCCTACCACCCGACTGTAGTGGGCTTCCCATATCATCTTCACTCACTCACTTGATGGAACAAAGATATGGCCCAAACGACACAAAAACCCATATTGAATATGGAAATTATTGACAACTACATTTGCACCCAACATTTGGTAGGTGGTGGCGAAGTTAGGGTCTATCTCATAGAGTTGGGGCCATCCAGATGTCTCATGGTCGCAAGAGTCTAGCACCATGGTGAGTGTCGCGACTGGCGATCTGCTGAGGAAATCAGTGACGCGATTGGCGCTTCCTATTTTATACTTGATGTTGAGGTGGAATTGCTACAAGTATGTGGACCACTTTTGATGGCGATCATTCTGCAATTTTCCCTATGTCTACATGAACTGCAGTGGCTTATGATCAGTGTGGATGACTGTCTCCTTCCCAAGAATGCAATGTATCCACTGGTGACATGCTTGCACAATGGAGTACATTTCTTTTTCATAAGTAGGGTACTTACGGACAATATCTGATAGTGTCTCACTATGATAGGCCATGGGGTGGCCGTGCTGAGTGAGAATAGCACCCACAATATAGTCTGAAGCATCTGTCTCTATCTCAAAAAGATGTTGCAGGTCTGGTAGTGAAATTACTGGGGCTAAGCACAAGCGTTGCTTCGAATCATCGAACGCTTGTTTTTGGGACCAGCCCCACGCAAATTTCACCTTACCACCACCCCTGTTTATTTGGCTGAGGGCCCATGCAATATGGGAGAAACCCAACATGAACCTATAGTAGAAATTGGCAAGGCCCAAAAATCTCTTAAGCTCAGTGAGTGTTGTTGGGGCTAGCCAGTCACGGATGACTTAGATCTTGGCTAGATCCACACGTACGCCATGATGATCAATGATGTAGCCCAGGTAATGGACCTTGTCCATGATGAAGGAGCATTTTTCCAAGTTGGCGTATAGCTTGTGCTACCGCAGGGTGTGCAGAACCTGCTGAATATGCTGCAAGTGTTCAGCCCAAGTCTTGTTGTAAATTAGAATGTCATCCAGATACATCACTACAAAATTATTGGTGAATGGTCGTAGGATATCATCCATCATCCTCATGAAAGTGGTTGGAGAATTTGTCAAACCAAAGGGCATGACCAACCATTCAAAAAGGCCTTCCTTTGACTTGAAGGCGGTCTTCCATACATATGTCTGTTCTATCGGGACCTGGTGGTAGCTAAACTTCAGATCAATATTACTGAAGTATTTGGCCCCCGTGAGTTGATCAAGGAGGTCATCGATTCAGGGAATCGGGTACCAGTTTCTAACTGTGATTTTATTCAGATCCCGGTAATGAATACAGAGTTGTCAGCTTCCATCTTTCTTCTGTACCAACACGATTGGGCTCCCGCAAGGTGATGATCTGGGGCGGATGTGCCCCTTGTGGAGCATTTCTTGGGTCTGTCGCTTGATCTCCTCATTCTCTAACAAAGAGTGATGATAGACTGGCCCATTGGGTAGTGGTGCGCCAGGGGTCAGATAGATGGGGTGCTTGACCTGGCAGTGCAGAGGTACCCCTGTAGGTGAGGAGAAGATATATGAGTATTCTTCCACGACCTTATCTACTTGCTTCTGCTGTGTGGAGAGTTCAGCCACAGAGACCTTGGATGTGACTGTGATCTTTCTCTTATTCTGAGAGCGAATCACAAAGAAGACAAACTTCCCCATCTGAGAGATGACCTTCCTGCATTGCTTAGCAGAGATCAAGGAAATAACACTAGGTGGGACTACCTCGGGTATCCTGTACAATTTTCTGTTCAAAGTAATAATAACACTATGAGGTATAGACTCATATACAGCATGAAGTTTCCATAAATAATGTTGGCCCAAAAGAACATCACAAACTTTGAGAGGAGAAACATCACACAATACCTCGACTTTGAAGGGATTGATGTCATACGACAGTCGACACTGTTGGCTGACACAGAGATTGCTTCCTTGGCGGAGCCATCCAATGGTTTATGGTTGTGAGTGTGGCATTGTTAGCAGGGCCAGACACTTGATAGCCTCTGCTAAGATGAGTTTCTTCTAGCTACCGCTATCAACGATGAAGTGCAGCGAGGTGCCTTTTACCCACATCTGTGAATGGAAGAGGCACTCTCCTTCTTCTGGCTCATCTGGTTCACCAGTCTAGAGCTTGGTGGTAGCAACAGTGGCATTGGGTTCTGCATCAATGATCCATCTTCCCCTTTCTGTTTCTGGCTCAGAGTCATAATCTGTATCTGATTCAGAGGCTTTCACTTCGGCTACTAGTGACTGCTTTGAGCGGTAGTCAACAGTGTTATGCCAAGGGCTCTTATGGAAGTCGCACCACTTCTCGGTATCTTTATTTTTCTTTTCGGTGTCCTTCTT
>JASDQU010334662.1:11556-22362 GCA_032191745.1 Picea mariana
ATTGTTGATTTCCCCCCCTCTGCTTTGGTATAGTAGGTGGTACCATAGAGGCCATAATATTTTAGACTTCCTACACAAGGTGACAACACAGGGAAGGTGGTGTTGTACCTGGGATCGACCTTGGCTAGATTAACTCGGACTCCTTGGAGGGTTTCCCACTTCTCGATGAGGTAACTTTCACCAGGGCATTAGTTCATTAAGTAGGTTGTCAACATAAATTTCCCACCCGCCAAAACTCAGCCCCTTCGTGCATTGATTCTGCAATGTTGGATTCCATCACCAACTAGAGCTTCTTTGTGAGAATGTTTGTTTTCATGCTTGACTCCTAGATTAATTAGCGTGTCTTGTTTTTTATCCTTAGTCGGCCTTAGTATTGAGTTTGTGTCTAATGGAATCAATTCTGGGTTAATTCCTCATTTGATCAATACAAAATATGGACACCATTAAAATAAAAGGGAATAAAGAAGTAACAAATAGCTCATACCTAACTTACGTCTTATAATTCTCCAACATTGTTCTTTACACTTAGTGCAACAAACACCAAATGAAATGGTTTACACAAAGTCAATGGAGAATGTGATTGGAAAATTCAAAATATTATCATAAACCCACATCTCACATATTTGTACATGCACCATAGATTCACAATCTTTCATGAAGAGGTCTGGGAGAAATGCCTCCATGCAAAATTGTCCACATCAGAATTTTCCATGTCCTTGATGGAAATATATAAAATTCCCTTGAATATATTTTAGTCCTTGTCTTTCTTAAAAAGGATGATCCCATTCTGGAAGTGGTGAAAGACTACTTTTATCCCCCCTCTATCAGGTAAATTCTACTTCTTATACTAGCCTTCCCCTACAATAGGGAGTGTTGTGTCCCTTTTCTCAAAAATAAGTGAGGTTCCTCTTCTTTCTCCCAACATTATCCCAACCTCTTGGACATGAATACATGCAGCCTCAAAACTAACGTTTAGGGAAACTAGAATCCAATCATGAACATGTTCAACATTCCACCCTCTTGCATCCATGTTATATGACCACGTACTCATCCAAGTATGGGAGGCAAAGGTGGGAGTATACAACCATTTGGTTTGCCTCCAAGGTAGAGTTATCGCAAGGCCTTGATATATTGTGAGGTCCTCACATTCAACACACTAAACTTCCCTCTTAGCTTGAAACTCACTTCTCTTCCAAGAAAAAGGGAAGCCCCTCCTCTTAGATCAATAGTTGTTTCCCTTGATCTGACCCTCTCCCAGCCTTTTCAACATATCCCCCTTTTGATGGAACATATATCTTTCCTTCTTTCTTTCAAGTGGTTGCTCCACTCACTATATTTGTCTCTAGGATTAGTAGGTGCATGGATTCTGACAATACATAGTTACTGACCATTTGTTGGGACCTAGGTAACAACTTAATGTCTTGAATTTTCTTCCATAAACCTTATTTGGTTGACATTTCCAATGTCTTTCCACATTACAAGCACTCCACTAGATACTTCCTTATGATAGGATATAGTAAAATAGGCTCCCTTTCAAATCATATTTACAACCCCAATATACATTACTAAGTTGACTAAGAACTAGATGGAATTCAACTAACACAACTATTTGAGACTTACAAACCCTTATTATCCTATTTAACTCAATTGATTAGACAAGCAGAAGGAAATTACTTGTAGGGAGGAGTTGTGTGCCCCCACCACCTTTTGGGAATTAGAAACATAGTAGACCACATTCCCACCTTCAAAAGCAGGGGGGAAATCCATGTAGTCATTAAGTGTTTCTATATGTCCTGCTTGCAAACTTGGACCTACATTATGATTGCAGTCTTGCTTTACTGAAACTGATTTTTTCCTCTTGTAGGCCTCAAATTGGAGTAGTTCTCCTGAAGATCTTGTTAGCGTTCTCCCTCCTTGGATCGTTGTCACTGAAAAATCTGTCGCACCTTCAATGCCTTCATAAGACATTATAGCACTGAACAAAATGCTTCATTTGTTACCACACCACTCATTAGTGGGTGACTCTCCCACACCCATCTTCTCAACTAATTTATGCATGTTAAGTGTTGCAAACAAAAATACTTCCACTAAGGTGTTCCTTGTTGTGGTGTTCTTTCTAGTGACTCACTTGCTACCTAAAACCTTATCATGTTGCAAACCTATCCAACCTATAAATTCACACTCTTCCATATTTGAATACGATGTATTCTCCATTAAGATTTATCATACCTTTTCTCCACCAATACAATGACACTTTTTTCATCACAACTTAATACAAATCGCTATGCACCATATGCACAACTTGTTTCACTCTTCACCCATATTGCAATGCAGTTTGTAATTTGTGTTGCTACACCATGTCAAGTTCCTAAATCACAACCGACTCATCCCATTTTCCTTCACCTTGATCAAGATAGTACAAGTGGAAAGTGAATTTGTTCTTTATGGGAAAACAAAAATCCTTACATCCTCCCCCACTTATTTTCAATGTTTCCCCAACAACATCCTCGTAAATTCTACATGTCTCTGTCAACTAACACAGACTCTCCATAGTGGTTTCTTCGTTAATCTGAGTCTTGGTTTTTGTTTTATGCCTAGTTGTAAGTCGCATCCCAAACCATTTCAGGGACTCTTGGCCAATTCCCCCTCAGGGAAAAAAATACTAATGGAGCATGGTTTCATAAATTGGATCCTTTAATCCAAATGTTGCATTGCTTCAAAATGAGAAAAACACTAGTTCTTGAAACCATTGAGTACTGCAAATTTTGAGGCATGACACCTGGGAGTGAGGGGTGCTCTAGATGAAATCCTATCCCAGTAATCCATCAGAGTTGACGGTTCCTTAATCCGAGTCTCAGTATTCGCTATATTCCCAGTTACAAGTCACAACCCAAACCATTTCAGAGACTCTTGGCCAATTCCTCCTCATGGCATAAAAACCTAACTCAACAACATTTTTGGGTTTCGTGAGATGCCACAATATTTTTTAGGCATGGACTAGGTGACTACATTTTCCATCTGCTCCCAAGGCATGGTTTCATAAATTGGACCCCTTGATCCAGGTGGATATCGGTGGCCACCCACCTTTTCCAACCGGCTCAAAACAATTTTTTGGCAATTTTGGCAATTTACTATTTTTAGCAGTTTTAACTTCCGAGGCCATTTTAAGGGCCTAAATGAAGGTTTTTCAAGATAGAGCTTCCCAATGATATCCATATGCATAATTGAGCCCCCAAAATAAATCTCCTCGATGATACCTTTCCAATGCACTATCATACGCCTAAAACGAATATTGTATGCAAAAGTTACGACCCCGGGAAGTTGATGTACTAACTTACTTAGATGGGGCCCACATAACTTTTGGCGCTTCATCTCCTAGGGTTAGGTTTTTGGATGTCTAGGGTTTTTGGCATTCCTGTTTATTGTAAAAAGGCCTTCAAAGCCTCATTGTAATGATCTTCTTGTGAATGAGCCCAGTCATCACATCTCTTCTCAGAGATAAGCCACCACCATTCCAACAAGCTTGTTTCCGCTGCATTCTACAGTTTCAGCTTATTTCCTTATTGAATAGAAAACCAATTTTACTATATCTCTGTTATTTTGTGTTAAGAACCTGTTAATAATCTGTATTCATTTTGTTCTGATCATAAAATCTAGATCAGTGGTATCAGATCACTCTTCTCCTTGTCATCTTAATGCATCTCCCTAACAAGGTCAGAGTATAAAGAATTGGGTCTCGAGATTGCTTCTCTTTAGGACAAAATCTCTCGCACGCCCAAGAAACCTCTCATGGCAGGATAAAATAAAGGTGACAGGACAGGAGATCCTTTCAAATTGTTTATTGAGAAATACCTCATGTAACAAAGGAACGAGATGATGGATAATTTCGCACAAATCCTTCGACGAGTACACACAGGTGACACATCTTCTTCAAGCGGAGGTGCCGCCCCCTTCAAGGTACAAATAAACTTCGATATTCCTATATTTGAAGGTCAGATAGATGAATATGATATAGACAAGTGTTTGAATCTACTAGAAGGGTATTTTTCTTTCCATAGCTTTTNAATTTACTATTTTTAGCAGTTTTAACTTCCGAGGCCATTTTAAGGGCCTAAATGAAGGTTTTTCAAGATAGAGCTTCCCAATGATATCCATAGGCATAATTGAGCCCCCAAAATAAATCTCCTTGATGATACCTTTCCAATGCACTATCATACGCCTAAAACGAATATTGTATGCAAAAGTTACGACCCCGGGAAGTTGATGTACTAACTTACCTAAATGGGGCCCACATGACTTTTGGCGCTTCATCTCCTAGGGTTAGGTTTTTGGATGTCTAGGGTTTTTGACATTCCTTTTTATTGTAAAAAGGCCTTCAGATCCTCATTGTAATGATCTTCTTGTGAATGAGCCCAGTCGTCACATCTCTTCTCAAAGATAAGCCACCACCATTCCAACAAGCTTGTTTCCGCTGCATTCTACAGTTTCAACTTATTTCCTTATTGAATAGAAAACCAATTTTACTATATCTCTGTTATTTTGTGTTAAGAACCTGTTAATAATCTGTATTCATTTTGTTCTGATCATAAAATCTAGATCAGTGGTATCAGATCACTCTTCTCCTTGTCATCTTAATGCATGTCCCTAACAAGGTCAGAGTATAAAGAATTGGGTCTCGAGCTTGTTTCTCTTTAGGACAAAATCTCTCGCATGCCCAAGCAACCTCTCACGGCAGGATAAAATAAAGGTGACAGGACAGGAGATCCTTTCAAATTGTTTATTGAGAAAGACCTCATGTAACAAAGGAACGAGATGATGGATAATTTCGCACAAATCCTTCGACGACTACACATAGGTGACACATCTTCTTCAAGCGGAGGTGCCGCCCCCTTCAAGGTAAAAATAAACTTCGATATTCCTATATTTGAAGGTCAGATAGATGAAGATGATATAGACAAGTGTTTGAATCTACTAGAAGGGTATTTTTCTTTCCATAGCTTTTCAAATAGAGAAAAGATTACTTTTACGCTCCTCAAAGTCGTTCCCTAAATCAAATATTGGTGGGAAACTTTATGTGAGAAAAATGAAACAAAGGAACCCTCATTATTTACAGTCATGGCCACCTGGGAATCATTCAGGGATTCTATTAAGGAATAATACTACCCTGTCAGAATTTATGATGACTTGTATACAAAATGGACCACACTACAGCAAGAAAGAGACCAAGCAGTGCCAGATTTCACAAATATCTTCCATACCTTGCGCACCAAGATGGGTATCAAATATTCAGAGCGACATCTTGTGCTCAAGTATCATGTCACTATGCATAGATACATCTAGATTGAAATGAAATTTCTGGACATCTCATCCTTGGGCGCGGCCTACCGATATGCTATCAAAAGCGAGCCAAAGCTCAAACAAAAGAGGCGATAATTTGGGCTTGGGAACCCATCACAACAAAGGCCAGGAAAGGGCAGCCCCAACCTACAGAACAAAGGACAGAGAAAATATGGACAATATCAGAACAACCAGTCCAAGTTGCAAGCAAAGAAGGACACTGAAAAGACAAAGAAAGATACTGGGAAGTGGTGTGACTTCCATAAGAGCCCTTGGCATAAAACTGCTAATTGTCACTCAAAGAAGTCACTGGTGGCTGAAGTGAAAGACTCTGAATCATATGTGGGTTATGACTCTAAGCTAGAACAAGAAAGGGGAAGACAGATCATGGACGCGAAACCTAGTGCCACTATTTCTACCACCAAGCTCCATCCTGGTGAACCAGATGAGCCAGAAGAAGGAGAACACCTCTTCCATTCACAAATGTCGGTAAAATGCACCCCGTACACTTCATCATTGATAGTGGTAGCCAAAAGAACCTCATCTCAGCATAGGTCATCAAGTGGTTGGCCCTTCTGACGACGCCGCACCCACAACCCTACACCATTGGATGGCTACGCCAAGGAAGCGATCTCCGCGTCAACCAACAGTGTCGAATGTCGTACGACATTAAGCCCTTCAAAGACGAGGTATTGTGTTATGTTTATCCTCTCAAAGTTTGTGATGTTCTTTTGGAAAAAACTTATTTATGGAAATGTCACGCTGTATATGAATCTAGGCCTCATAGTGTTATTATTTCTTTGAACAAGAAATTGTACAGGATACCCAAGGTAGTCCCACCTAGTGCTATTTCCTTGATATTTGCTAAGAAATGTAGGAAGGTCATCTCTCATACGGGGAAGTTTGTCTTCTTCATGATTCACTCTCAGAATAAGCGAAAGATCATAGCCACATCCAGGGTCTCTGCGGTCGACCTCTCCACACAGCAGAAGCAAGTAGATAAGGTCATGGAAGAATACTCAAATATCTTCTCCTCACCTACCGGGGTACCTCTGCACTGCCAGGTCAAGCACCCCATTGATCTGACCCCTGGTGCATCGTTGCCCACAAGGCTAGTCTATCACCACTCTATGTTGGAAAATGAGGACATCAAATGACAGATCCAAGAACTGCTCCACAAGGGGCACATCCATCCCATATCATCACCTTGCAAGAGCCCAATTGTGTTGGTACAGAAGAAAGATGGAACCTGGCGATGCTACATTGATTACCAGGCTCTGAATAAAATCATAGTCAGGAACCAGTACCCAATTCCCCGAATCAATGACCTCCTTGATCAAATCACAGGGGCCAAATACTTCAGTAAGATTGATCCGAAGGCTGGCTACCACCAGGTTCTGATAGAACAGAAAAATGAATGGAAAACCGCCTTCAAGTCAAAGGAAGGCCTTTGTGAATGGTTATTCATGCCCTTTGGCTTGACAAATGCTCCAGCCACTTTCATGAGGATGATGGATGGTATCCTGCGACCATTCACCAATAATTTTGTAGTGGTGTATCTAGATGACATTCTCATTTACAACAAGACTTGGGTCGAATACTTGCATCATATTCAATAGGTTCTGCACACCCTGCGGTAGCAAAAACTATATGCCAAATTGGGAAAATGATCCTTCGGCATGGACAGGGTCCATTACCTGGGCTACATCATTGATCATCATAGCATACATGTGGATATAGCCAAGATCCAAGTCATCTGTGACTAGCCAGCCCCAACCACACTCACTGAGCTTCGGAGCTTCTTTGGCCTTGCCAATTTCTACCGCAGGTTCATGTTGGGATTCTCCCATATTGCATGGGCCCTTATCCAAATAACCAGGGGTGGTGGTAAGGAGAAATTTGTATGGGGCCGGTCCCAACCATAAGTGTTCGATGATTTGAAGCAGCGCTTGTGCTCCGCCCTAGTAATTTCACTACCAGACTTGCAACAACCCTTTGAGATCGAGATAGATGCTTCAGACTATGTGGTGGGCTCTGTTCTCACTCAGCACGACCACCCTGTGGCCTATCATAGTGAGACACTATCAGATGTTGTCCGTAAGTACCCTATTTAAGACAAAGAAATGTACTCCATTGTGCAAGCATGCCGCCAGTGGAGACATTACATTCTTGGGAAGGAGACAGTCATCCACATTGGTCATAAGCCACTGTAGTTCATTCAAACACAAGGAAAATTGCAGAATGATTGCCATCAAAAGTGGTCTGCATACTTGCAACAATTCCACCTCAACATCAAGTATAAAACATGAAGCACCAATCGTGTCATTGATTGCCTCAGCAGACTTCCAATCGTGGAACTCACCACGGTACTAGAATCTTGCAGCCATGAGACCTCTGGATGGCCCCAACTCTATGAGACAGACCCATACTTTTCCACCACCTACCAAATGTTGGGTGAAAACAAAGTTGTCGATAATTTCCATCTTTAGGATGGGTTGTTGTGTCGTCTGGGCCATATCTGTGTTCCATCAAGTGAGTGAGTGAAGTTGATTTGGGAATCCCACTACAGTCAGGTGGAAGGACACTTCGATGTCGAAAAGATAGCGGCGATTTTACAAAAACATTTCTACTGGCCAAAACTTCGACAAGAGGTCAGCAAGTATATCAAGTCCTGCACTGCATGTGCTATTTCCAAACTGACCACTAATAAACAAGGCATGTACACCCCTCTTACTACTCCTCACAGGCCATGGGAATCCATCTCAATAGACTACATGTCCAGCCTCCCATCCACCAAGTGGCGAAATGACTATGTTTTTGTGGTTGTTGATTTCTTTTCTAGGATGGTGATTCTAGCTGCCTGGAAGAAGAACATCATAGCAGAGGCCAGTGCCAAGATCTTCTTTGAATGAGTCTGGGTACATTTTGGAATCCCAAAAATCATTGTCTCAGATCGAGACAGTCGATTTCTCAACACATTCTGGTTGAGCCTATGGTCACTGCTGGACACCAAGCTCACCAAATCCATGGCCTTCCACCCCCAGAAAAATGGCCAAACTGAGGTCGTAAATCGAATGATTGTGCATATCCTTAGCATGTATAAATCAAAGAATCCTTGCACATGGGATGAGAACCTTCCCTATGTCCAACATAGATACAACTGAGCCCTTCATAGCTCAATTGGCCATAGCCCCTTTCAGGTGGGGTTGGTATTCCAACCATTGGATCCCATAGATGTTGCACTTCCCCTTGCGGTCACCTCAACTGACTCATCTCCTGCTCCAACTGAAGCTGACAAAACCACCCGGTTCATTGAGAGGATCCAACACATCTGCCAACATGTTCAGGATATCCTACAGAATTCCAATGACAAGTACAAGTAACGCCATGATCAACATCGGGTGCCACATAAATTTCAGGTGGGCGACAAAGTTTGGTTGCACTTGTAGAAAGAACACCTTACAAGACCCTATTGGAAGATTCACCCACTCCGTTATGGGCCATACACCATGACTAAGGCCATGGGGAATAATTCTTTTGAACTCAACATTCCTCCTTTCCTTGGCCTGCACCCAGTGTTAAACGTGGATCTCCTTTGCCCTTATTTCCCACCATTATTGGACACCTCAGACATAGGAGAACAACTGGCACCAACATAGCTCAATCCCAAATGCATACAAAAGGCATCCAATGATCATATTTTGGACACACATACCAAGGTCACTCGACAACAAAGGATCCAACTTTATCGAGTCATCAAAGCAGGGCAGCTCCTGCACCAAGGCAAGTGGCTCACCCGCGGCCAAATTCAATAGAAATTTCCTTATCTTATGGGGGAAATCAGTTCAATGGAGACCATTTCTTCCTAAGGAGGGAGAATTAATCCAGGTGGATATCGGTGGCCACCCACCTTTTCCAACTGGCTCAATAGTTTTTTGGAAATTTTGGCAATTTACTATTTTTAACAGTTTTAATTTCCAGGGCCATTTTGAGGGCCTAAATGAAGGTTTTTCAGGATATATCTTCTCAATGATAGTTGAAGGCATGATTGAGCCCCCAAAATGAATCTCCTTAATGGTACCTTTCAAATGATCTATCATATGCCTAAAATGGAGATCGTATGCAAAAGTTACGACCCCGGGAAGTTGATGTATTAACTTACCCAGACGGGGCCCACATGACTTTTGGCGCTTCATCTCCTAGGGTTAGGTTTTTGGATGTATAGGGTTTTTGGCATTCCTAATTATTGTAAAAAGGCCTTCAGAGCCTTATTCTAATTATCTTCTTGCAAATGAGCGCAACCGTCACATCTCTTCTCAGAGATAAGCCACCACCCTTCCAGAAAGCTTGTTTCCGCTGCATTTTACAGTTTCACATTATTTCCTTAATGATATAAAACCAGTTTTACTGTATCTATGTTATTTTGTGTTAAGCACCTGTTAATAATTTGTAGTCATTTCATTCTTCTCATAAAATCCGGATCACCCCTTAATCCAAATGTTGGATTGCTTCAAACTGAGAAAAACACTAGTTCACGAATTCAATGCGTACAGCAACTTCTGAGGCATGGCACCCAAGAGTGAGGGGTGATCTAGTTTAAATCCTGTTGGTTGTGGAGCCTGATTATCTTCCTGATTCAGAGGTCCTTGCTTCCAGCCATGTTTATACCCCATGAAGTATTTACACCCCATAAGTATGTACACTCTTCCACGCGGGGGAGTGCAGAGGGGGGGTACCCCCTCTGCGGGGTCCGGGGGGGCTATCCCCCCGGCTGGGGGGTCTGGGGGCAAGTGAGGGTTTGGGGGCGAAGCCCCCGAAGCAAAAATTGCCTTGTAAAAGTATATTTTAATTTCATTGTAAATCTAGACCGTTCATTATAAGGTTGCAGATCTAACGGTAGAGATTATGTTAGGGTTTTTTGCCCTAGAAGGCAACCCTCTTTTATGAGGGAAATGTATCGTGACTATGGTTGATGGTGAATATTATATTCTGAGAAAGGAGACTGTGAGAGAAAGAAGAGAAAGTTATAGTGGGTTTTGCTGTAGGTTGTATCCCTTCATTTGATGGATAATAATAAAGGAAGGACCTGGCAATTTCTCTGGTGGACGTAGCCCACACTGGGTGAACCATGTAAATCTGTGTCTCTCTTTCATTGTGTGTCTTCTATGTTTTGTTTTTGCATTTGTTTTATTTTATTGCTACGCAGTCCTGTTTTTCTAACAACTGGTATTAGAGCGGAAGGTAACTCGCAGGAAAAGAGGGTTCTTGGTTTGAGTGAGAGCAATGTCAGAAGATGGAAAGTTTAGGGTCGAGAAATTTAACGGCCAAAACTACCAGTTATGGAAGATGCAGATGGAAGACTATTTATATCAGAAGGATCTATTCCTACCATTGAGCGGAGTAGCAAAGAAGCCAATGGCCATGAAAGATGAAGAATGGGAGATTCTTGACAGAAAGGCTCTAGGAATG
>JASDQU010334664.1:12797-24052 GCA_032191745.1 Picea mariana
TTATCCCCTCCATCTATCCACATTTTGGGGCATTTGGGAAGGCTCCACTTGGAAAGGGTTGTACCTTACCTCATGGGAAGAAGGGGCTAAAGGTCCAGGGGGCAATGTAGCTGGCAGAAGTTAAGAGCCGAATTTAAACCTTCGAGATGCTTCGCCCAGGGATCCCCGAGAAAGCATTGAAATGTTTCTCAACAAGAAAAGGGGACCCACATATGAATAAAACACTGAAGGCATTTGTTGGTGGATAGGAGGTCTCATCATGAGCTAGCCTATCATGACCATGAACATGTAGTGGTATGACACTACCACCCAACTGGTCACCAAGCCATGGTAGTGGCTTTTGGTTGCATGGCCAAGAGAAAGGGGGTCTCATCACGAGCCAACCTTCTCATTTCAGTGAAATGTTTGTGGGTGACACTGCCACTAGCTGGTCACCAAGCCAAGGCGGTGGCCATCAACTCTTTCCTTGCAGCATGAAGAAAGAAAGCTAAAAGAAGAAAGCAAAGATAAAAATAAATGGCAATCAGTGGGCTTGGAAACATTTACATCCATGATAAGGTGCAACTCACCCTCAACGAAGGCACCCATAGGTGAGTGTTACATTTCCTTGCTATCACATGCATCCCATGCCCAAAGTTTTTCCCCTCACCACCTCATACGTTTGCATGATTTGGATCAAACTCCACTGGGGAAACGACCTTGACTTAAGGGAGACTGGTCCAATAGGACACCCTAAGACCATTCCAAACCCTAGACTTGTCAAGTTGCATAACGTTTTGAGTATTTGTTTGGGTTTAGGGGGGTTTAATGCACATGTTTGGGCATTTTAATTATTAGATGTGATTTACATATTATGATGCCTGTGACTTATGGACCCTTGGAGGGTGTACTTGTCTTTGCAGGACCTTGCCCGGTGAACAGGTACATGGAGAGATGAGTAGCTCGGACATTCATGAGGGCTCAAAGCACATTTGATGGATGTTGAGACCCCAGCCAGGGGGCAGGATGAAGATGAAGGGGTTCTGCCAAGAAGAAGAAGGACGTTGCCTTTGGAGGCACTTTGGTGGACCTAGACCGAGGCGGCAGTGCCTTTCCCACCTGAACGTTGGCCTTTGGAGGCCTTGGACGTCACCCATACAACTTTGGACATTTCTACATGCAGTGGTTGTCACCTTGGGGGTAATCCTGAGGTTATAGGCACGTGTGGGCAGGGTTTTTGCCTTTGGAGGCACAACGTTTCACTCGCTGAGCCCAACATTCCATGATAGAGGTCCAACGTCACCCTAGAAGGGCATGGCGTCACCCCTAGGAGGGTCTTTACATGAAAATTTATTTTATTTTGTTCAGAATTTAATTTTGTAAGAAACTGGCCAGGTTGGCCATGATATTTTGACCTTGTTGCCGTCCTAATACACACCTACAAACGTGGAGAAGTCTCCAACCCACTTGGTGTGTCCTTGGAGGCACAAACTTGAATCCAGACCCACTGTCACCTCAATCTGGACTCCTTCCGTCTAGGCTCACTCCTAGGGAAGCCAAGGGGGGTAGACCCTATTAAACTATGTGAAAGTTTATTTTAATTCTAGGAGTTAATTTGATTGTTAATTAAGAAAACCCAACCCAATGACAGGCAAAAAATGCAAATGTGCAGTTCCTTTAATGACAACCAAACCCTTTATTTGGAAACAACAATTAGACCAATGCCTAAAGATTAACAAAATGGAGTCAATGAGATATACAACAAAATACAATTATACAAGAATGAAATAATGTTATGAGATATCCACAATAAGTATGAGANATGATAGAGGTCCAACGTCACCCTAGAAGGGCATGGCGTCACCCCTAGGATGGTCTTTACATGAAAATTTATTTTATTTTGTCCAGAATTTAATTTTGTAAGAAATTGGCTAGGTCGGCCCTGATATTTTGACCTTGTTGCCGTCCTAATACACACCTACAAACGTGGAGAAGTCTCCAACCCACTTGGTGTGTCCTTGGAGGCACAAACCTGAATCCAGACCCACTGTCACCTCAATCTGGACTCCTTCCATCTAGGCTCACTCCTAGGGAAGCCAAGGGGGGTAGACCCTATTAAATTATGTGAAAGTTTATTTTAATTCTAGGAGTTAATTTGATTGTTAATTAAGAAAACCCAACCCAATGACAGGCAAAAAATGCAAATGTGCAGTTCCTTTAATGACAAGCAAACCCTTTATTTGGAAACAACAATTAGACCAATGCCTAAAGATTAACAAAATGGAGTCAATGAGATATACAACAAAATACAATTATACAAGAATGAAATAATGTTATGAGATATCCACAATAAGTATGAGAACTAACTTTACACTTGACAAATTATATTCAAATAAATAAAGAATGCTAGAAATAAGAGAGCTTTGAAACAAGTATTCGCATGAAAAAGAAATGCTTGAAAGTAAGTTGCTTGAAAGAGTGAGTTGCTTGAAAAGTTTTTGTTGTGAGAGAGTGTAGGTTGATTTTAATAAGTTTTAAGTCTCTCTTGAATTAAGGGAAAAATTAAGTGTGAAGATGCAAGCCTAGACTATGTGACTACTCCCAATTCTTATCCCTTCAACCAAAAGGAAGTGCTGGGTGCTCAAGAAGAAGAACAAACAAGGTTCTTCCCTAGCTCCACATGTCAAATCCGGAATGCTTGGGTGCCCAAGCATTCCGGATTTGACATGTGGAGCTAGGGAAGAACCTTGTTTGTTCTTCGTCTTGAGCACCCAACACTTCCTTTTGGTTGAAGGGATAAGAATTGGGAGTAGTCACATAGTCTAGGCTTGCATCTTCACACTTAATTTTCCCTCAAGCAAGGAGGACACGTAGTGCCGTGAAGCCGTCTCCGACTTGAACCCCTTGTAGCCTCCCAAGTCACCCTTTTTGGTGGTAGAAGCAATACTAATTTGGGTGCCTAATTAATCTAGCCTCTCAATCCTTTTCCCTTTCTTAGTTACCTAAGATCCACAATGTGGCAAGAGGAGGGAACACGGGGCNGGCACAAGTTTGATTACTTTGTACAAAATAAAATTTAGACTAGCCTTCACGATATTGCATGGATGGCTAGGCCAATCTCTTTGCAAGGTGTGGGCAAAATAAATAATTTAAATTACTTGAAATTTAAAATACAACCTCACAACAATGGCACAAGATGGAGGACAAGCCTACCGCTTTTGGCCAAGGTGGGTAAATAAAATAAATGCAGAAAATTAAATCTAAACCTAGCCTTCACGATATTGCATGGATGGCAAAGCCAATCTCTTTGCAGGGTGTGGACAAAAATACAAAGATTATTTACACTTTACAGAAAATAAATTAAAGTGGAGAGAATGCAAGCCCAAGAGACTCTCTTGGGCTGCTTACAATTGTTTAGAAAGTGAAGTAGAGAAGAGGGTTTGGTACCAAGATCCTTGGATGTCTCCTTGAGTGTCTTGGGGCCAAAAAGATGCAGAAATCCTCTTCTAACCTGCAAAAACCTGCAAAAAACAACAAGATATTCTTGTTGGAAATTGCTAAAATGACTTGGAAAAAATTATTTCAGATTATCACAATGAACATAAATAATTAAACAAAAATTTCTGAACATAAAAAAGAAAGATTATATTGTAGATTTTTATGGAAATAAAGCTAAAACTGATAGATAAGTGGCTGAAAATAAAAACATAAAATAGAAAAGCTTTGGATGGCTGAAAAAGATGGATTTCCAGATCTGAAATCCACTCCTCCAAGCCTTTGGTAACCTGCAGGTTTTTGTAAACCCTTGCTACAAAATACAAAAAAGGTGGGAGTGATCTAACAACTTGCAAAATACTTTCCAAATTAATTAGAAACAACTCACAAAGACTAATAGTAAGACTACTACTAATCTATCAAGACTACTACTAATCTATCCCAAGTAAAATACTTTGCTTGGGTCTCCAAGTAAAAATGCAAGCAAGGAAATACAAAGAAATAAATTGCAGCAATATTACCTCATAAACAACAAACAATGGCTCCAAGAATACTCCAAGAGACACAAGAAATCCTCCAAAGCTTCTATTTTATTGCATAAGAGAAGTATTACCCAATGGCACCAAGAATCATGAGAGAAAATGGGAGAGAATGAGGAAGAGATTTTGGCATAGTAGAGTTGCTATGAGAATAGATGTCAAATGAAGAGGGAGAGGCTTTTTTTTATATGAGGGAGAGAGGAGAAACCCCCCTTGGATGAGTTACAAGTGTCACCCATCCAAGAGAGAGAGAACAAGTCAAGGAAGAGACACTTTTAGGGTTTTGGTAGTGAGTTAGGGTTTGAGGGGTGAGATGTAAAGGGGGAAAACCCCTTTTGACTTGTCATGGGTGGTTCTTCTAAGTGGATTTTTACTTTTCCAACTTAGGAAATACAATAGAAAACATTTCCCCACTTCTTTTCTTGACTTTAGACACTTTTACATTTTTTTGGCTTTTTTACCTTAACCAATTATTTGCTGATTTTTGAGTGACTTGGACTCCTCATGGACAATGACCTAGCAAAACTTGTCCAATTGAGCTGAAATTTGGTCCAAAGGTGTAGGGGGTCATAAGCCATTTGATTTGAGTACTCACACCCCTATATAAAATCCATAAGGACCAAATTTTTACATTTTACATAAAAAATAATTAAAATTTCCAATTAACTGAAAATTTTAATTATTAAAAAAAACTTATCAAAACTTAACAGAATTCCGCAAAACTCTAAGAGACGTCTAGCATGGTCATTTACAATACTTCTAAGCCTTAGTCACCCCTTGGGCTCGATCATTAGAACATCTTTCACCACTTTGGAGGATTTTGTGAGTGAAAAACTCAAGGATAATTAAAATTGCCTTATAGGCAAGGTTAATTACCTGAGGAAAAAAAAACACTCAATGAAAGGACTTCCCTAATGATAAAGTCATAGGCAACTAACTACAAATTGACTCATGCTAACATATTATATTATTATCCCACGCAGGGGAGCGAACATTCCGAGTACATAGAAAGACGTGCTAGGAGCAAAATCTGTCCTGCTGAGCCATAAGTTTTCAAAATATGTTGTACCGCAAGGTGCATAGCTTCATGGTACATGACGTTGACCCCTAGTCGAAATAGGTGGTCAACAGACCTAAAATAATTAAAGGTCAAATTTTGGTATAAATAAACATAAAGTGACATTCATTTTATCATAACTCTCACTTGGGAGAGTGGAGGTCTGAAATTTTCGCCCTACTAAGGGTTATTGGTTGAAATAAGGAGGGCGCTACTCTTTTAAGGCTTGTTGTTTTGGCACTTGGACAAATTTTATGAAGTTTTGTGGCAATCTTGCATGGTTTTACATGATTATTCTTGGTGCAAGTAAGTACTTTGTTATCGTAAATGGTTATGGTAATGGTTTGCTTTCTCATACAAGATTATGAAATTGCATGTTTTAATTAATGCTTGAAGTAAGAAACTTAAAGTGCTAGCTTTCTTGCTTGATCTAGTAACTAGTGAAACCCTAGGGCCCTAAAGTGCTAGCTCTCTAGAGGTTTAGACTTAGTTATTGTGCAAAGTACTTTTCATCCAAAAAATCCAAGAAAAAGGAGGTGCTAGGGCCTAGAAGTGCCTACACCCTAGTTTCCTCACTTCTTGAGATCAAACCTAGGAGGACTTAAGGTGATACTCCTCCTAGGTCTTTCTCCCTCTTGGATTATGTGTAAAATCACTTGTTAGCAACCTTGAAGGAAGCCACCTACTTGACTCCACTACCCTTAGAAAAGCACTAGTCAAACCTCACTCTTTGATAAATATTTTCAAACTCAAACTCCAAACCGTTTCCTACTTGATTACCCTACTAACTTTAACTAGTTAACTAACCTAGCTTAGAGATACTAACAACCACGTAATTACTGCTGATAATTCACTGTTACAACCATTGTTTATAGTCTATATCAGCCTACCAACAACCTTAGAACAACCCAAAATTTGTACAAAGCAAGTTACTATCAATATATGCTCAAGTGTTTGTTCAATTGCCTTAGCAGAGTACATTTCTGAAGCTTGTTTACTGCTGTCATTACTTTTATTCTACTGTTGTTACATTTAACTTAGACAGCCTACTTAAATCCAATTGTTGGTTGATATATTTAGAGAACTCACATAAGACAAAGTATTATCGTTGATGCTTTAAATGCTTGTTCACATTGTCTGCACAAGTGCGTTCTTGTTGATAAAAATTGCAGCTCTTATCATTTACTTATCGCTATCATCTACTTGTCATTCGCTGCATACATGGACAACCAACATATATTCACAAGTTTACTGTCTTGCTGTTGTATTGGTAAGGGGCATGTACACTTTATCTTTCTTTTGCTTCATCCTTCAAGACTTAAACTTGACTTGAGTGACCTAGAGAGAGGGATAGTTCGCTTATCATTTCTTTCCCTTCATCAACCCACTAGGTCTAGGGACGTCTGCCTTGGAGAAGATTTTTCCTCCTAAATAGAAAAGGGTATCCTGTTGGGGTGACAGTGACAAGATTACCCTTGTGTTATGTCAATCTCGGCCTACTTGCCTTTAGGCTTTGGGCAAGTATAGATTGTGCGATAACAATCATCATTGGAGTGGCCAAATGATCTTCCTTGGATCATCAAAGGAAGGTGAGGGAATCGCTCTCAGTGGAGTCGCCAGGTAAGCTTATAAGATAAGGGCTTCGAGGAAGCTTACCAAATGATATGTCGTTGAGGAGAATGATTCAATCCTCCCCGACAACGACGCTGAAATGTTATTGTAGGATTTGTAGTTGTGCAAAGCCCAACACAAAATCACCAAATCTGGCGTAACTATAGGATATCCTACCACTACCACCTTAGTAAGAAGTCCCTTCGTTTTAGTGATGGAGGAGGTCCATCACAAGGGAGGCTTCCCTGGTGACCTCAAGGGATCAAAGTAGCAAGTTTGATAGCCAAGCCTACCGCCCCCTCTCTTGATCACCTAAGTCAAAGTCTAGGTCAAAGGAAAAAGAGGTATGAAGCTCGTATGAGTACCTGCCTGGAACAAGAACAATTTATAACATATATAATGTGATTTCCAAGTACAAACATACAATAAATGCTTCTTCAAGACACTAGACAATAGATTTGCTATGATTGTTATGAAATTGTAGTAGTAAACAGTAGTACAACAACAATAAAGTAACTATAACAACAACAAGAAATATGCCTCATAAATGCAACAATTGATAATAAAAATTTAGCATAAACTCAATAGAACATTACCCAATTGTTGGATGCAATTTCTGGCAAGTTAAACCACCTTTAGATCAATGTATGCATCAAATAAGAGAGTATTTAGATGGCTGTAGAATACTTTTGCAACATCAACAAATTTGCAATCAAATTAGCTTAAGTTAGTGTTAGTTAAGTTAGTAGATAGCTTGAGAGGTTGAGAATAAAGAGTTTTTGGATCACTTTCACCACAAGAGAGTTTTAATGATTAGTGCCTTAGGGCTATGGCATCTTGATAACAACAATGCAATATATTTTGGAGATGAAGCTAGCAAAGGCTAAGAGGTAGGGCTTGAACTCTAAGGTGCTAGCACATTAGGGCCTTAGGGTTCAAACTTCAAACCATGAGGAGAATGATTGCTAGAGTGCAAGCTCTTTTGGGCTTGTTATAGCCCAAGTTGTAGGTTGGGAAAAACCCGACCCAACCGCAAAGAAAGTGCTACAACTTGGGAATCCTACACCCAATGTCACCTCGATGTAGGTCCTGCACTTCAAGGGTGACTAGGTCACTCTAGGGAGGCGATCCCGGTGACCCTAGGGGGATGGTGATGGAGATGGAGATAAGAGGAAGTGAAGCCCCTAGAGGTCAAGTCTAAGTGGGATGAAAGGTGGGAAGAGATGCCTTGTAAGTCAAGTAATTGTTGCCCCACAGGTATAGTACTTCTCCGGATGATTGCACCTGCCCGAGACACAAGAAAAGACACTTTGCAATGATATATGTTAGTTGGATCAGCAAGTTAAGCTTTCTGTTCTTAATTTGCAGCAGTAAATGACAGTTTATATCAACAAATAAAAGATCTAAATCAGCATACAAAGATCTAAACTAGTTAAGTACATCAACATCAAGATTAACAATGAATATAGGCTGAAAAATGGCACTTAAGAAGCAAGAGAAGATGGCTGTTGTAAACATGTATTTTCTGCAGAAAATTGCAGCCTTATGGCTGTAGCATTCAATGGCATGAAGCAGCAAAATGAACCATGCAAAAGTGCCAAGAACTAGCCCAAAAGATGCACCCTAGTTAGTAGAGTAAGTGAGCAAAATTTAGGAGTTAGTCTAGGGTTAGTTTAGGAGTTATGAGAGTGTTAGTAGCTAGGGTTATGCAGCCCTAATGGCTGTAGGTTAAAGTTTGTAACAACAATTAGAGTAGTGGGAGAGAGGGGATGCCCTAGTGGGGAAAGACTCCTCTCAATGAGACAAATCAACTTCAAACAATAAAACATTCAAAAGATAAAAAATTACGTTTCCCAAGGCAATAATTTTATATCTCCAATGCAAAAAAGTATGACTAATGCCTTTACTATTGGGTTAATGGAGTCAAATAAACAAAGAGATAGAGGAGCTACCTCCTTGGGGTGTAAGCCCTTTTACTTCCCAAGGCAAGTTTCTCTAGCTAGGGTTTAAGCTAAGAGTGTGTATGCCCTTATACTTCTCTTAGCAAACCCTAGTGAAATCAATAAGATGAAGCATGAAATGATGAAGACTATGGTGGGGGTGTATGCCCTTATACTTCTCACCTAGCTCCTAGCATAACAATACTTGACTTGAAAAAAATGATAGCATAATAGTAAAAGACCATACCAAGATCAAGAGAAATGCCAAGATAATCCACCATAAGAGCTAGAAAACATCATCCAAGGCTAGCGCTAGACTTCCTCCATCAACCATTCACAAATATAGCCACAAACAAGTGCACAAGAGATAAAAGAGCCAAGTATAGTGAAAATCTCAGACCAAGTCCTCTCAAAATGAGGGAGAGTTATGTTAAAACGAGATCTTATGATCTTTTATTTATACAAATGTCACCAAGGTGACTTATCCACAATTTAAGGGGTAAAACACAAGATTAGGGGTAAACATCCCTAATCTTGCCCCCTTTACAAAGTAATTCATTTAAAATTCACTTTTGCACATAAGAAAACTCTAATTTTAGAAGGACGTCACCCCTTTAGGAGACGTTTTTGTTGAGTTTTGTACCTTGGGAGGTGTTCCGCATGTGCTTATGACCTCCTTAGCACATGAGGGAAGGACATTACACTTTGTACCTTGTACTTTTGTCTAATTTCACTTTGACTTTGTCTAAAGTGGAATTTAGTCATTTTTGGCCTAAAAGTGACTATTAATTCACCCACTATTAATTCACAAAGGGGTGAATTAGAGACATAAAGTTGACTTAGGAAACTTAACCCAAAGTGGGTTTGTGATTAGATATTTATGGGGAGATCTCAACCATCGATTAGATGGGAGATGAGATGATCTCCACCGTTCATATGCTAGGTTTCCTTTTGGATGTCAAAGAGGGGCACAAAGGGTGAAGGAGGGCGCATTCTTCATTTGGTCATTTGTTCATTGAGAGAGGAGCTCTTGGAGGATGGAGATGAGGTCAGTTTTGTGAGGATGCTTGAGCTTGGGCGTTAGCTTTCATGGAGGGAGGCTTGCATCATATGCCATAGCTTATTTACTGGAGAAGTTCTATTTTTGAGGAGGGCGCATTGCCAGATTGGGTCGCATTAGCTGTAGAGAGACTTCTAGCTATCAGATTGCAGTGAGATCAGTTGCAGAGGACAACCATTCAACAAAGCTTCATTACTGTGGAGGGGTTTCCAGATCTGAGCTCACAGTTAGCAGTTGGAGCAGATTCAGTGGATTTGACAGCGTGCATGTTGGGCGCACCATTTTGGGGCGCTCTTGGAGGTTTTGGACTTGTATATCAACTTAAATCGAGTTGCTATTGTATCAGGTTCCATCATTTATTGTATTAGCTGTAATCCTTCTTCTGCTTTCCTCATATATACATATACATTCCAAACTGGTTTTCCCCGGGGGGTTTTTATCCAGGGTCATGTTGACAAAAAATACCTGTGTACACAAATGCATCGATTAGTCTCTTAGATCTCTTTATTTTCAGCTGTAAAGATCTATAGGTGTGTTGTATTTATTTTGGTATGCATGTGCTAACATCTGGACACTAAAACTACATGCTAGAGCACCCAAAATCGCAAGTATAACCGTAACAAATCAGCAAGAAACACTTGGACTTTTGGTTGTTATAAAACAGGAGAAAATACTTTACTTGGCCGTTGAAACTTAGAGCATAACTGTGGTCAAAGACAGACCAAGTAGGCAAGCTGATAGGACCTGTAAAATCTTCATGGTATCAGAGCGTTGGTGGCTGAAATTCTGAGCGTTTGGGACAACATTTTGTTGGCTGTCATCTTCTTGGCAGATTTTTGAGGACAGCCATTGACTCATTCAGTGGTTGTTAGAGGGCAGATTTTTGCAGAGGGCAGTTGGGCAGTTTCGTACACTTGTCATCAGTCTCTTTTCACACCTACGCAGTAGGAGTGAGGTTGGTTTGACTTGACCTCTTTTCACACCTATTTTGGTATGAGTGAGGTCAGATTACACTTGTCTCTTTTCACACCTGTGTTAATAGGAGTGAGATAGTGTTTTCCTTGGCAGTGTGAGCATCAGTTGGGGATTGTAGTTTGGCAGACATGTCAGCATCTCAGATGCGAGTTGAGGATAGGCTAGCAGGGGCTAGCAATTGGTCGCCTTGGAAGGCGAGGATGATCTTCGTCTTGGAGGACCTCGAGCTATGGGATATAGTCGAGGCATCTATTCCCCCCATTCCTGTCACTGCTCCCATCTTGGTGGCAGAGTTCAGGAAAAACAACAACAAGGCGAAGAGGACTATTTGTGACGCAGTTCGTGACCATATCATACCCCATTTGACGGGGAAGGTTTGTGCATATGAGATGTGGGCATCTCTATGCAAGTTGTATAAGAGCTCCAATGAGAACCGGAAGATGGTTCTTCATGACCGACTCAGGGGCATTCGCATGCTCAAGGATGAGTCGGTAACTTCATTCCTTGGTCGTTACACTCAGATCAGAGACGAGCTTGGAGCCGTCGGCGAGGTTATTGATCCTAACTCTTTGGTGAGGCAAGCTATGAATAGCTTCACC
>JASDQU010334665.1:513-12809 GCA_032191745.1 Picea mariana
CGAAGGCTGAATTGAATACTCTGCCTTTAGGCTCTTATGACTGTTTAATTGGAATGGACTGGTTGGACCAGCACCATGCCCTCTTGGACTGTCGTAACAAGAGGTTTACATGCCTGGATGAGGAGGCAAATTGGAAAACAATCCAAGGGATTCTTAGAGCTATGGCTGCTAGAGAAATCTCAGCCATGTAGCTGAAGAAGTGCTACATAAAAGGTTGTCAATTATTTGCGGCCCGTGTGGAGGAAGCATCCAGAGATGAAGTCTCAAGGATTGGAGACCATGAGGTACTCACAGAGTTCAAGGACGTATTCTAGGAGGTACCTGGACTATCTCTGAAGAGAGACATCGACTTTTCTATAAATTTGATGCCTGGAGTAGCCCCAGTGTCGAAAGATCCTTATAGAATCAGTATGCCAGAGCTGAAAGAGTTGCAATTGCAACTTGAAGAGCTTCTAAAGAAGGGGTACATTCACCCCAGTGTGTCACCTTGGGGTGCCCTAGTCCTATTCGTGAAGAAGAAGGATGGGACGTTGAGGTTGTGCATTGATTTCCGGCAGTTGAACAAGGTAATTGTCAAGAACAAGTATCCTCTGCCGAGGATCGATGATCTTTTCGATCAGTTGAAGGGTGCGAAAATATTTTTGAAGATAGATCTCAGATCAGGATATCACAAGGTAAGAATAAAGGATGAGGACATCAGCAAGACCACCTTTAGAACAAGGTATGGTCATTACGAGTTCACAATGGTGCCGTTTGGACCGTCAAACGCACCTGTTGTTTTTATGTGCTTGATGAATGGTGTATTCAAGGACTATTTAGACAAGTTTGTCATAGTCTTCCTGGATGACATCTTGGTGTATTTCAAGTCAGAGGAAGAGCATGAACAACACCTAAGACTGGTGTTGCAAGTGTTGAGAGGACACCAACTGTATGCCAAATTGAGCAAATGATCATTTTACCAAAGGCAAATCCATTACTTGGGGAACATTATTTCAGAGGAAGGGATCATCGTGGATCCTGAGAAGGTTGAGGCCATCCGAGAATGGTCAGTGCCAAGGAATGTGGCGAAAGTTAGATCCTTTATGGGTCTAGCGGGCTATTATAGAAGATTTATAGCAGGGTTCTCAAAGATAGCTAATCCTATCACTTCCTTGCAAAGGAAGGAGAAAAAGTTTCAGTGGACTGAAGAGTGTGAGAACAGTTTCCAGCGATTGAAGTAGTTGTTAACCAACGCTCCAATATTGAGGATTGCAGATCCAAATGTGGATTTCGTGGTGTGCATAGATGCGTGTAAGGAAGGGTTGGGAGGAGTTCTCAGCCAAGATGGATTTGTAATCTGTTATGAATCCAGGAAGCTAAAAGAGCATGAAAAGAATTATGCCACTCACGATTTGGAGCTGGAAGCAATCGCCCACGCTCTGAGGAAATGGAGACATTACCTCATGGGAAGGAGATTCGAATTGAGAACGGACCACAATGGTCTGAAATATTTATTTGATCAGCCAACTTTAAACGCTAAACAAAGTAGGTGGCTGGAGTTTTTGTGCGAATACGACTTTGATATCAAGCATATCAAGGGAAAGGAAAACAAGGTGGCTGATGCACTCAGCAGAAAAGTGCATGAATTACATGCTACAACCATTAGCATGTATAGGACTGATATTAAAGATAGAATTTTGGAAGCTGCAAATGCAAATTTGCAGTACAGAGACTTGGTAGCAAAGCTACAGCAGAGCGAGAGACCATAGAAAGAGGGAAATTACATCTTGGGAGCTAATGGAATACTTCTGTATAAAAACAGAGTGTATATACCCAATGTACAGGAATTGAAACTTGCGATTCTAAAAGAAATGCATAACGTGACTTATGCTGGACACACTGGATATCAGAATACTGTGGCAGCAGTCAAAAGCCATTACTTTTGGCCGGGTTTGAAGAGGGAGATCGCTGAATACATAGCCAGATGTATGGAATGCCAGAAAGTTAAGGTTGAGCATAGGCACCCATTAGGGTTGCTGCAACCCTTACCCATTCTGAAATGGAAGTGGGAAGTGGTGACCATGGATTTTATTACAGGATTGCCCAGAATGAGCAAGCAACACGATTCGATCATGGTTGTGGTGGACAAGCTTACAAAAGTTGCCCATTTTATTCCACTGAAAACCACTCACAAGGAAGTAGATGTTGCTGACATCTTCTTAAAAGAAGTGGCAGGCTTGCACGAAATTCCTAAAACGGTTGTGTCTGATAAGGACCCGAAATTCACCTCGAATTTCTGGAAAGGACTGTTCAAAGGATTCAGAACGAATTTGAATTTTAGTACAGCGTATCATCCTGAGTCTGGTGGATAGACAGAGAGGGTGAACAGAGTAATAGAGGACATGCTGAAAATGTACGTGATGGACAAACCATCAAGATGGGAAGACTATCTACATTTGGTAGAATTCGCCTACAATAATGGGTATCATGCATCATTGAAGATGATCCCATTTGAAGCACTTTATGGAAGAAAGTGCAACACTCCAGTGAGCTGGGATAACCCAGCTGACAGAGTAGTAGTTGGGCTAGAGTTGCTCAAGGAGATGGAGGACCAAATGATAAAAATTAAGCAGAATTTGAAATCTGCCTAGGACAGGTAGAAAAGTTATGCTGATAAGAACAGAACCCACCGAGAATTCAAGGTGGGTGATCATGTTTTCCTGAAAGTGAAAACTAACAGGAGTTCCCTAAAGCTGGGAAGTTACGCCAAGTTGGTAGCAAGATTTTGTGGGCCATTTGAAATCCTAGAAAGGATTGGGCCAGTTTCATACATGCTTGCATTACCTGCATCTATGACTGTACATAATGTGTTTCATGTTTCATTGCTTAAGAAATATATACCTGGTGCTAATCATGTTATCGGCTGGAATGTGATTTAGGTCAAACCAGAAGGTGTCCTGCAAGTGCATCCTGTGCGCATATTGGACAGGAAAATAAAACAGCTCCGGAATCGAGCTATAAATCTTGTAAAGGTCAAGTGGACCCGGTACGGTCCTAAGGACGCAACATGGGAGCATGAAGATGTTATGCGGGCAGAGTACCCGCATCTTTTTGAAAATTTTGAAAATCTTGCAGATGTTGTGTAAAGTTGCACTGAGGACAGTGCAGAAATAAGGGGAGGGGGATTGTAATGTCCCCAAGGCCGAGCCTAGTTATAAATCTTGTTTATGAAATGAGTTGTAAAAATGTTTTATAGGTTGGTGAGCCAAGTTTATATAAGCTGGTGGGCTTATGTGATTGTTAGGCTAAAGAGCCTAAGGGTTGAAGGCCGAGAGCCTGATTTTGTACATGTATCAATGCAGAACACTGATAAAATATAAACACCACCATGTGTAGACCGACCACGATGAATGAGTGATGGGGGACTAAGCTTCCACAGAGTGGGCAAGGGATTAGGGGCTGGAATGTGGGAAGAGGGGATAAGTGTTGAGCCTAGGGGGCTAATCCTAGGGGCTTAAGTTCTTGGGAATAATATTTTAATATTATTCCAAAAGACATGTGAATAATATGTTTTATCCTAAGTTCTTTTTGGAAAGACAAGAAACTTCCAAATGGAAGGAACGCATGCTGAAGGAACACATGCAGTTGCATGGGTGACAAGTGTCAACCCAGGTGCATGCAAATAAAATGGCTAAGATGAGTTGTGTTGGGGGTTCCTCCTTGATTCTACCCGACCGTCTGAGCATGAACTGGTCCGACCTCTGCAGGAGACCTCGTGCATCTTCTGAACCATACATCCCATGAACCAGAAGCCTGTGTTGATTTCGAGAAAAAGTCTGTGATTGTTATGGAAAGTCGGTACACCCCTTCTATGTTCTAAACCATGGAGTCTGAATCGACCCCTGCATGGAAAAATCGTCACGCATCCCTAAGAATCCAGAGTGTGAGTCTATCCTGTGTTGCCATATTGAGAAAACGGAAGTGTCCCATCCTTTCTAAGCCTAGTTATGCTGTTGCACATGTCTGTAGCTGCCCTGGGGTGTTCGTGTCTAGATTTTCGTTGATTGTGGTGGACGTGTAGTGTTTGAACCTGTGTGGCTTGTTGGCTAGTTTGTACAACACTCTCTCCAGGTGAGAGAGGTGGTTGAAGTTGGAAGAATAGGTTGTTGGGCCTGTGAGCGACTCTCTCTAGGTGAGAGAGTGCGTAGAGGAAGAAGAGAACTCCTGGAAGGAACCTTGTAGCTGCCATAGAGCTCGGAGACTTCCGGTCCGGTCTGTTGCTGAAACCCAAGGCAAGGGAGGTTAGCAACCGAAGGACTGTCTAGGTGACAAAGAAGGTGTATACTTATGGGGTGGAATAGGCATGTGGGGAAGGAGAGTATGTGGGCAGTGAGTATGAGGGGTTCCTGGGAGACAATTCCTTCCTTGTGACTGTGTGTTTTCCCTGTAACCTCAACCTATCCTAGGATTCCTTGCCTTGGAGGTGGAGCTTAGTCCCAGCTCAGGGGTGACCCATTGTTGAGCTTGATGAGCAGTGTGGTCTAAGGCTGGGAGGTTTGTGGAAGGCCTACACCTGGTTGGTGGAATTACTACCGTTTCAAAGATAAGTACCATATGATGTTTTAATTACTTTTCTGCATGTTTGTGTATTATATTTATCATGTACTCTACTGTGCAAACGATTTAATGTTAAAGCTATTGATTATTTATAATAGCAGTAATTCTTATGGTTACTCTGAGCTTAGAATTAAGTATGAGATTGTTATTCTGCGAAGTAGCGCCTTCCCGACTCGGAGTGGGGTTGTTACATAGGGAGTTGTGGGGTTGTATCCAAAATTTCATTGTTGAAGAGTCGGGTTGGAATACCGTGAATAGTTTCTCTGGGTGAGAGATTGGTTGTTGTGGAGTGGTTCTCAAACCCGTGGGGATACTCTCTAGATGAGTGTATTGTTGAGAGTTGTTACCTAGTGCGTTGAGCATTAGTCAAAGGGCTCAGAGACTTCTTGTCTACCCTGTTTATGGTAACCCTGGGAAGGGAAGTGGGGCAGCTGAAGGACTGGTAATCAGAGAAGGGGCACACTTCCTTGGGTGTTACAGGTGCGTGGGGAATGAGGGTCTATGAGATAATTGCAACATCTCACAATTAGGACTGAGTAATTCTGTTGAGAGTCAGACCTTAGTGTGTCACCATAAGCCTTTTTACCTTGGTGGAGTTGGGACCCAGCTCGGGGGTGACATGTTGTTGAAAACTTATGAGAAACAATGTTTATGGTTGGGAGGAATGTCTGAGTCAAGTCCGCACTCAATAATTTTCATAAAATGTAAGTATTATTTATGTGCATGTCTTGTTTACTGTGTACTTGTTTATCTATTTTTGACATTGGGTTAATTCTTGTATGTTGCAGAATATAAGTATTTGTTGTTATTGTGTTTAATGATGCTTGCATTTGTAAGTATTATTCTTATATCTTGCATTTGTAGTTGTGCATGAGTATGTTAGTTGATCATAGCCTTTCCTGCTAAGATAACCTTGTAATATTTGGTTGTAAGTTTTTAAGAAGAGGATTGAGTGGCAGGGTGCGCAAAATGGTATCTTGTGTACACCAATAGGTTGGAATTTGTGTGTGCGGACAGAGAAATTAGATTACGTGCACTGTGAAATCTGATTTGGCACATGATTCCTAGATGGTTGTGCACACAATTGTGTTGTGTGAACAATATGTTGGTTCACACAATTTTGAGTTAATTCCGCTACTTAAGGTTGCATTAAAAGAGAATGTTTCTTCTGTTGTTATAAGTTGTGTAGCATGACTAAATATTGGACTAATAACATTACTTCAAATGATGTTGCACAGATTCAGTTTAAAGTAGATTCTGTGCAGTGTAATTTTAGAGTAACTTTGGTCAATAGTATGCTGGGAATGTTACAGTTTGGTTGACTTAGTGCTTCTGAAGTTGAGGTTGTGTGTCGTGGCCCAGCTTGGGGTGGTTGGGGATGTTACATTATGGTATCAGAGCTATTGGTTCAACACTGGACTTGTTTGGGCCAGATATAGCATGAATAGATGTGTGCATTAAGAATTGGTGTCACATAGTGCAAAGTTTAGTTTGTGTGAAAAATCATTATTGTGCGGTATAGAGTTGTCATGTGCGCAAGAATTGTGATGCACACACTAGAGATGGAATGTTATAATCATCCAAGAAATCCAAAGGAAGGATTCTAACAAAATGGTGCAAGTTTTCATGAAGTTGTTGCATGAAATCATCTAACAAATCTTAATTTCATGCACATTTTGCAGAATTATCAATGGTTAGAGCAGGACAATGTCAGTATAGGAGGTTAAAAGCATGGATATTGTGCAAAGGACTTACATTCCTTATGATGAATTTGGAGGTTTGTATGTCAAGTTGGGTTCCGATGGTAGAGAATCCAAGGGGTGGCACATGAACTTGGCAGAAGTTGTAAAAGTACTACAGAAAGATGTCCAGAGTTATAAGGATGACAACGAAAGGCTTATGAGAGTCAACGCACAACAAGATGACTTCAATGCCAATTGATCCAAAGTATGGAAATAATAGAAAATAATATGAATAAGGAGATAGAGATGAGTAGATCAAGAAGTCACAAGTCTCGTGATGAGAAAAGTAGAGAAGAAAGAAGTGTGGGTAAGCATTCTTTCAGGAAAGAGCACAGTAGTTTGAGCCCATCTCCGGTTAAAAATCCTAAAAGAAGGATTGGGTTGGATGAGATACATGGAGAAATGAATAAGATTAATCCTCCTACCTTTGATGGTGAGCACACGAAGGACAAAGATAAGGAGACCTGGTTTCTATGTATGATAAAGTACTTCCAGTTGCATAACTATTATGCGCAGAAAGAAGGGAGAGTTGTTATCTATCATTTAAAGGGAAAGGAATCAATGTGGAGAGATTAGTATATGAAAGTGAAACATATTGATGAGAATAAAGTGACATGGAGAGAATTTAAGAGGTATTTCCTAAAGAAATACTTAAACAAGTGGTATTATGACAGGAAAATGAAGGAGTTCTTCGAATTCAAGCTTGGGAGCATGACAATTTACAAGTACAAAAGAAGTTTTTTATAGTTGTTGAATTATGTGCCTTTTATCAAGAATGAACATGTGAATATTTAGATATATTTGAGTGGGTTTCCCTCATTTATCAGTGATAAGATACAGTGTGATGACCTTAAGAAATTGGAAGAAACCATAAGGCGCACTAAGTGTCTGTATGAGAAACAAAGGGGAAGACTGAATTTCCAAAAGGCTTGGGAAGATAAGATGAAAATAAGGTGGAACAAAGGAAGAAAGGACTTAACCCACCATTTTTTAGAAACACTATGCAAGTACAAATGACTCTCCAAGAGCCTAGAATTTTGGAGACAGTGGGAAAAAAGTCATGGAAGCAACCTATGCAGTGTCAGGGTTGTGGCGGAAATCATATGTGTTGAGATTTCCCTCAAAGAAGTCATAAAGTGAGGACTTTGCATAGTGTATGACAAGATGCAACAATTGAGGACATGGGTAGAAATGTGTCAAGGATTTACACTGCACTAGATAACAAGCAAGATGAGCTCCAATTGGACATGATTGAGGTGGAAGGTAAGATTAATGACCAACCCATTTCTATTTTAATTGACTCATGAGCTAGTCATACTTATCTAGATCCTAAGATGGTGGGAAAATTCCATCTGTCGAGAAGCAATCTTGGAAAACTGTGGTTGGTGCAGTTAGCTATAGGAGAAAAAGGAAAATCAATGAGATAGTTAAGGCATGTCCATTGGAGATGAATGGACTGCGCACAAAGGTTGATTTGAATATTATACCTTTGGGCTCGTATGATTTCCTCATTAGTATGGATTGGTAGGATGAGCATCATGTTGTCCTGGATTGTTACAATAAGGTATTCACTTGTTTGGATGAGGAAGGAAACTTGATATTAGTTCAAGGAATTCCAAGAGTTGTGATTATTAGAGAAGTTTGGACTATACAGTTGAAGAAATGCTATAGGAAAGGATGTCAAGTATTTGCAGCACACATGGAAGATACATCTAAGGATAAAGTGCCAAGTGTGGAAGACTGCATTGTATTGAAAGAGTATGAGGATATCTTTAAAGAGATACCAGGATTTCCTCTAAAAATAGATATTGACTTCTCTAATAATCTTATGCCTAGAGCAACACATGTATCAAAGACTCCTTATAGGATGAGTATGCCATAGTTGAAGGAGTTGCAAATGCAACCTGAAGAACTTCTAAAGAAGGGGCATATACGCCCAAGTGTGTCACCTTGGGGTACACCAGTTTTGTTCATGAAGAAGAAGGATGGTATGCTGAGACTTTGTATCAACTTCCGATAGTTGAACAAAGTAACAATAAAGAAATAGTATCCATTTCCAAGGATAGATGACATGTTTGATCAATTGAGAGGTGCGTGAATATTTTCCAAGATAGACCTTAGATCTGGATATCACCAAGTGGGAATGAAAGAGGAATACAATAGTAAGAATTCCTTCAGAAGAAGGTATGGTCATTACGAGTTTATAGTGGTATCATTTGGGTTGTCAAATGCACCAACTGTCTTCATGTGTTTGATGAAAGGATTTTTTAAAAGTTACTTAGATAAGTTTTTCATTGTGTTTCTGGATGACATACTTATCGACTCAAGGTATGAAAAAGAACATGTGCAACACTTGAGGATGGTGTTGCAAGTTTTGAGGGAGCATCAAATTTATGCAAAGTTGAGCAAGTGTTCATTTTATCTGCGACGGATTCAATGCTTGGGTCATATCATTTCATAGGAAGGAATAGTTGTGGACCGAGAAAAGATAAAATCCATTGAGGAATGATCGACACCAAGTAATGTCATAGAAGTGAGATCCTTTATGGGTCTAGCAGGGTACTACAAAAGGTTTATTGAAGGATTCTCATAGATTGTGCATCCAATTACATCCGTGTAGAAGAAAGGTGCGTGATTTGAGTGGTTGCCGGATTGTGAAAGGAGTTTTAAACACTTGAAAAGTTTGTTGACAAGTGCATCGATTTTGAGGATTGTTGATCCTGATGTAGACTTTGTTGTGTGCATGGATGCATGCAAMGAAGGACTCGATGGAATCCTTAGTCAAAATGGACATGTGGTATGCTACGAATCAAGGAAKTTGAAAGADCATGGAAGGATCTATGCTAYGCATGACTTGGAAATGGAATCCATAGTRCATGCTTTGAAGATATGGCGACATTATCTCATGGGTAAGAGATTTGAGCTGAGAATAAACCATTTTGGTCTGGAGTATTTTTTTGGACAACCAAGTTTAAATGTAAGACAAAGAAGGTGGTTAGAGTTCCTCAGTGAGTATGAATGCAACATAAGGCATATCAGAGGAAAAGAGAACAAGGTGGATGCCACACTTAGTAGGAGGATGCATGAAATGAATGCTACAACCATTATCATGTACCAGACAAATTTGTGCAACATAATTTTAGAAGTTGCCAAATTAGATCTGTGTTATATGGATATAAGTGTGACTTTGCAACAAGGTATGTCGCAACAAAATTTGGAAGGCTATGAGCTAAGAGAGAATGGGATCCTCATGTATATACATAGAGTCTATGTGTCGAATGATCAAGAGCTGAAGAATTGGATTTTTTCAGAGATTCATAAGGTTCCTTATGTTGGACATACAGATTACCATAAGACCATTGTCATAGTCAAGAAGCAATACCTTTGGCCAGGTATGAAAAAGGATGTTGCGGATTTTATTGTGAAATGTCTTGAATTTCATAGGTTCAAGGTAGAGTGCAAACATCCAGCTGGTTTGTTGCAACCTTTGCCTATTCTTGAGTGGAATTGGGAAGTTGTGACCATGGTCTTCATAACTAAGTTTCATAGGAATGCTAATAAACATGATTCTATTATGGTGATAGTGGACAAGCTTACTAAAGATGCCCATTTTATTCCAGTGAAGTCAACGCACAAGGCAGTTGAGATTATTGATGTACACATGCATGAGGTTTCTAAGTTGAATGGTGTTCCTAAGAAAATTGTGTCTGATAGGGATTCCAAGTGCACTTCAAAATTTTGGAAGGGGCTATTCAAGGTATTTGGAACGACTTTGAATTTTAGCACAACATCTCCCTGAGATAGATGGTCATACAAAGAGAGTAAATCGGGTTATTGAAGATATGTTGAGGATGTATGTCATGGATAATCCATCCAAGTGGGAAGAATACCTTCATTTGGGAGAGTTTACTTAAAACAATGGGTATCAGACATCTTTAAAGATGAGCCCAATTGAGGCACTTTATGGTAGAAAGTGCAACACAACAGTGAGTTAGGATAACCCAATAGACCATCTAGTAGTTGGTCCAAATTTTCTCCGAGAAATGGAGGAATAGATGGTAAAGATAAGGCATAATCTAAAGGATTTCCAGGAAGAAAATATGCGTAGATAAAGGAAAAACTCACAGAGAATTTGGAGTGGATGATCATGTGTTTATGAAAGTAAAGGCCAGGTGTAGTTCCTTGAAATTGGGAAAGTGTTCTAAGTTAGCAGTGTGCTATTGTGAGCGATTTAAAATCCTTGAAAGGATTGGTCTTGTCGCTTATATGCTTTCATTTTCTGTGTCCTTATGCATTCGTAATTTTTTCCATGTGTCATTACTTAAGAAATATATACCTGATGCTAATCATGTCATTGATTGGAATCTCATTCAGGTGGAGCTAGAAGGAGGATTTCAAGTGTGACTGGTTTGCATATTGGATCAGAAAGTCAAGCAACTCCATAATCGAGCCATGGAGTTGGTAAAGGTCCAATGGACCTAGTATGATCCTGAGGATGCAACCAAGGAGCACGAGTATGCTATGTGAGAAAATGATCCTTATATTTTTGAAGATTTTTGAAATTTCATATGTACATGTGTATACGATGCACTAAGGACATTGCATAAAAAAGCGGGAGGGGATTGTAGTGTCCCTAATTCATAACCCTTTGTAATTGTACATATAGGCTAGTGAGATGATGTGTACCAAGTGTAAATGTAATGAAAATTTAGGCTGGTGAGCCAAGGACACCTGGTTTTCGTGTTGTGCGCACCAGAGTAGCACGTGGAGAAGTGTTAACAAAGACAAGGTGCACATAGTTTATATGTTGCGCACACCTGGGTAAGTGTGTACGTGGAACCATCTTGCACGCTCTTTGGTTAGTGCACAATAATGACTGGGAAGTGTGTGATATTGAGTTACACACACACACACACACACACACACACACACACACACACACACACATGGTTGTTTATGTTTTGAGGCCAAAGAGCATGTGTGAATATGAGGCTGGTGAGCCTAGACACAGATAGGCCAAGTGCGCCTACCCATGTAAATATAATCATGAATATTAAAATAATATTACATCGCTATGTGCTGACTGATTTAGACAAAAAGAGATGGGGGGCCTTGATCTAGATTATTTTCGGCACTAAATGAGGGCAGAGATATAATAAAACAATGTACAAAGATATCCCAGATATCCAATAATATAAAATAAATGTATCAGAGATGCAACCATAAACACAGAGATACAGTAATACACAATTTTCTATTAATGAGCGAAAATGTACAAAGACTGTAAAAATACAGACTGAAAGACTCACTAGAATGGTGGAAACTTATCTTTGAGAAGAGATGTGTCTGCTACTCACATTCGCAAGAAAATGAATATACAATGAGGCTTCAAAGGCCTTTTTATCATAAATAAAATCCAAAACCCTAACCCTGGAAGATAAAAATCCAACAGTTTTGTGGACCCCGTTTTGGGTTGTTTGGTGTATCAACTTCCCGAGGGTGTAACTTTAGCATACGATCTCCGTTTGGGGCGCACGATATATCGTTGGAAAGGTATCATTGAGGAGATTCCTTTAGGGGGATCAATAATTCATTTGTATATCATTTATAACCTAGATCCTGAAAAACCTTCATTTAGGCCCTCAAAATGGCCCCAGAAGTTAAAACTACTAAAAATAGTAAATTTCCTAAATTGCCAGAAAAATGTTTTGAGCGAGTTGGAAAAGGTGGGTGGAAAATGATATCCACCTGGATCAATCCACCCTCCTTAGGAAGAAATGGTCTCCATAGCGTTGAGTGCCTGGGGGAGAGGGAAAATCATTTGTTGAATCTGCATCTTGATGAGCTGCTTGCCTTGTTGGAGAAGTTGCGCTGCTTAGCTTGTTGAAGGTTGTCACGAACATGTCACTGGAAGGGTTGGACCTTTTTAACCAGTCTAGATACATGAGATTCCTGGGT
>JASDQU010334668.1:0-12533 GCA_032191745.1 Picea mariana
TAGGAAGGATATAACTGCAAATCAATGATCATGTCATGTACTAGATCTCTAATGAAATGCATGTGGAACTCAATGTGTTTGGTTCACTTCTGTTGTACTGGATCTCTGCAAAATATTAGTGTACTTTGACTGTCACACCATATGATAGTCGGATAGTGAAATTGAATACCAAGATCAGTAAGGAATTGTTGAATCCAAAGTTATCGAATGACACAATTGACTACTCTTCTGTACTCGGCCTCTACGAAAGGTAGATAAATGGTCGATTGCTTCTTACTTAACAAAAAAATAGGGACTGATCGGAAACTGAGTGTGTACCAAGAAGTGGACTTGAAATCTATGTCATCACCAACCTAACCTGAATGTGTTGAGCCTATGATATCCAATTTACAACCAGATTCATAGGGAATCCCATAACTCATGGTGCCCTAAACATATCTGAGGATGTGCTTGGCAGTCTTCTAGTGTAGATCATGGGGCTCCTGTATGTATATGGAAATTTCTCCTAGTGCATATTAGATATCTAGACAGATTTTCATGAGAAACATAAGACTCCCCACCAAATATCGATATAAAGTGGTGTCCACTAATGGCGTATCCCTGCCATACTCAAGTCTGAACCAATATAAGAAGGGTGTAGGTGCATAATTATAGTCAGTTATGTGGAATATATCCAGGAGACCTTAGCCTGAGAAATTTTGTTGCAAGAAGCATCCTAACTAATCTCAAGACCAAGAAAGAAGTGAAGTGGACCCATGTTCGTCATAGAGAACCTATCATGCAAAGTATCTTTGACCACAACAATGGTTGAGGCAGAGCGACAAGTGACCAAAATATCATCAACATAGAGTACTAGAATTGTCAAAGAGTCAGTAGTCCTCAACATGTAAACATTGCAATCAAATTTACATCTAACAATATCATATGAAAGGATATAATGATCCATCTTTTCATACCATGCTCTAGGTGCCTTCTTCAAGACATAGAGTGACTTCTTCAGTCTTCATACTAAAGATGAGTTCTAAATGAACCCTGATGGATGCTCCATGTAGATATCCTCTGAAATATCACTGTGAAGAAAATCATTCTTCACATCCACCTGGTGCACATCTCATCATTTGGATATTGTAATGGCTAGAACAAAGTTAATGGAGTCCATGTTTGCTACAAGAGAAAAGTTATCATCATAATCTATCCCATGAATATATTTAAATCCTTTTGCAACTAGTCTTTCCTTATACCTGCTCTCTTCACCATCTATTGCCCACTTGGTCCTATAGACCCATTTTCATATGGAAAGTTTCCTCCCTTGTGGAAGTGGAACCAGATCACAAGTATGATTCTATAGGAGTGAGTCATACTACTACATGGATGCTTCCCATAATGGATTTCCCACAACCTTATTGTAGATATGTGGATCAAAATATTGAACCATATAGAAATGCATGGGAATCACTTGTTTAGAATATCAAAGTACATGAGAAGGATTCTCATGCTAATATCAAGTCCTCCTAGAATCCCAAGGATCCCCTACAAAGTTTTATGCTTCCTGAAGTGTGCATTGTGCCCACTTGGGAATTTTTTGAAGCTCTAATGATGACTCCTCATCTGGTTGTACTACCTGCTCAAATCCATGTACAAAATCCTCTTAATTAGTGTTTGAATATGTATCAATTGAATGCATGGAATCATCATCACTAATGTCTGGAACTGATTGAAGCAAAAGAGTGTCTTCATGTTAGACTAGTGGTGCATGTAAAGGATCTCCTCAAACTTAGCATTGTGCTCAATAATGAGTTAATATGTAGAGGGATAAATCATTCTATACCACTTCACATCATCTAGATATCCCACAAAGATTCAAGGCCTAGTATGTGGATCTAATGATTTCCTCTTTTTAGAAGGAATATGGTCCCATGTACGGGATCTAAATATGTGAAAGTGTGTGACATCTGGTTTCTCAACTTTCCAAGCCTCAAAAGTTTTCATGTACTCAAAAAATCGATGAGATTTTTTATGTAGGTAAGAAACAAAGTTAAGTTCGTAAAACCAATTTTTTAAAGGAAGATACCTCACATGCAACATGAAACTGGTCACCTCCTTGAGATATTTTTTCTTCCTTTCAGCAAATCCATTCTACTGTGGAGTGTATGGAATTGTATGATGCAACTAGATACTAGCCTCACAAAAAATATTCTAAAAATCTTTGTTGATATACCAGCCCCCATTGTTTGTATGAAGGATCTTGACCTTCTTGTGAGTATGTCTCTCCACTGGAGCTTTGAATTATTTGAGATGCTAAAAAACTTCATACTTTTTCCTACGAAAATAAACCCAAGTATAGCATGAGTAATCATCAATAAATGTAAGGACATGCATTGATTTTCTAATGGACGAATGTGGAAATGGACCCATGAGATCAATGTGAAAAAGATCCAAAGAAGAGGATGCTCTACCTGGCTTCCTCTTTTAAAATTTCTCTTTAGGATTCTTACCAAGAATGCATCCTTCACAAACCCCTTCAGAAAAGTGAATGTTTGGAAATTCTTTGACCAATCCCTACTTGGAAAGTCACCGCATGTACTTAAAGTTTAAATCACCAAATATCTTGTGCCATACTCTACTACTATCATCAGCATGTGTAAGTAGTAAAAAGGAGTCATGGTCAACAAACTTAGAAAAATTATACAACAATGATTTCTGATCTACCTCACCAATTGCAATATTGGAATTGTCATGCACGTCAAGTACAAAAAATGAATCTAATGTAAATGACACTTCTTTACCTATATAAGTGACTTGATAAACTGAGAGAATATTTATAAAAGGATTTGTAACATGTAAAACATTCTCAAAACATCCACTATGGAGTTCCACTCTTCTCTTTGCTGCTACTGCTATTGGAGTATCATCCCCCATGAGAATATGGGTTCTTGAGTATGAACTAAAAGAAGTAAAAACTTCCTCTTTGGCTACCATATGATGTGATGTGATGGAATCCATAATCCATGAATTAGATGAAGAATTAATTTCAACAAGAGCATGATGTTTAACTTTGTTATGAGCATTATCTTCTTTCGTCTTCTTCTTGGATCCTTCAGGAATGAAGTTTCTAAGGTTGTTATGCTCAAGTACTTATGCCATAAGATCGATTTGCTTCTTCATGGATGTATATTCTTCATGATTTGTTTTATTGAAATAAGTTCACTTATTTCCCTTCTTCTTCTTATTCTCTTTGGATTTTTAATATTCTTTGGAACCTGAAGAATACTTGAAGGGTTTGGAATATCCCTCATTTTCTTTCTATTTCTCCTTTACATTTTGTTTGTATTTTTWTATTGAATGACCAYTTTCCATCCTTTATGGTGAGTGCATGTGTTTTGGGTTTCTTAATTAGGCCCATATAAATGAGTTTTCCTTGATCATGTGTGAGAGAATCAATGAACTTCTCCATGGTAGGAATATTCCATTTTTATTCAAAGAGATATCTGCCAGAATGGAAAGTGGAGACATAAACAACATATTTTATTCCTAGCTTGGAAAAGATTGTTAGAATAAGTTGATCTACTTGTGTAGACTTATCAATACCACAATATGCTAATCTAAATATCAAATATTTAAACTTGGTAAATAAATCATGTATATTTTCAAAACATTTAGGATCTGAGGTATTCAACTCTACCTCAAGCATATGACCTCTCATTTCATGCTGCTTTCCAAAGAGACTTTCCAAGGTAGTCTAGATATTGTTTGGAGTCTCACATGAGACCTCATGAAACCATACATAATTTTAAATTAATTAAATAACAACTCATGTGACCTCATCCTTGTGGTTCGCCCATTTGGTCTTCTCAATCCTTGATGTAGGTTCTTTTTCTATCATCATCATCAAATTGTATAATCCTTTCCTTTTCAGTTGGAAATTGGCCTTTGGATTCCATTATAAATAATTTTCTGGTGTGATCATCATCACCAAATTTGAATGAATAATTGGTGTTGTATCCATCCCTCTTAGTGGTTCTAAAAAACCCTAAAATCTTACTCTCAATTTGCAATTACTACAGAAAAAAGGTAGTTTTCCTTAGTGTTGCACCCTTGAGGAAAATTGAGAAGGGAAGGTGCAACATTGTCCAAAATTTTTAATTTCACAAGTGTTCCTGCAAATGTCGCACCTTTCAATAGGGAGAGGGTGCAACATTGTCTATCGTTTCACCTTTCAATAGGGAGACATTGCAACACTGTTAGATACATAGATTACACTCGTCAAAACATCCATTCTCCTCTTCCTTGGATTGCCTTCTTTTCTCCAAGAAGCTCGAMTCTRATACCATGTCAATGTCTCATGGAAACCTACATAGGATACCTACCTAGAGCAAGTAAAAATAAATCTTATCAAGAAAAGGATGAGAGATTCAATATGGAAGAYTGAGAAAATATATTCACACTACTCCAATGAKCTAATCAATATGATACAATGAATGAGTGATATACACTCATATAGRAAATACAATTCCATAATTAATAAAAGAGAACAAGCAATGAGATTTTCTTAGGAATGCATGSATAAGAGTGATGGTCTAAAATACAAATTCTAAAATAGAACTAGCTCCAGTTAACTACCACTAAACTAGTGAGTCAAAAATTGAAATTTRTCCAACACATATCACATATAGGCATGGGACGGATAGTAAYGAAGAAAAAAAAGTTATATTGAAGGAGTATCACTTMTGCATAAGCAGTGATTGATGCCATGACTTAGCCTATGTACAACATTGCTTTCAGTTCTACATATGGATGAGAAAAAGAAATAGTTGAAATATGGATGAGAAAACTCTCTTCCTTCTGCGGTCCATCTAGTAGTAATGAATGGGATGATTGTGAATCGATAGACTGGGTTGATATAAGGGATTATGTATCACTACACATTGGTCAAGGTAAAACTATGGAATTATCCTAGTTGGAGGAGTACTAATCAAATATTTCAGTAGATTATGATCATGTCTCAGATCTTGTACTTTCAGGTTCAGTGAAACTTTCTATTAAATTTTGAATAACTATCATCAATGTTTTATTCTTTGGTCATTTAGTGCACTCACATGTTGGCACTACATTTTTTTTAGGGAACATATATGCAGTCATTTCACCAAGAGGTAATTAACACGCCACTGATTATTGGATGACACATTTCTTAAAGGGAAAGAATACCCTCATGCGATCAATAATACAATCCAAAGGAATTGAATTTTTGATTGGGTCGATAATTATTAAAGGAGAATATATAACACATGATGAAACAACATGAAAGAAAGGTGGTTATGTATTTGAATATTATAGACCAGGTGAAGTTGTATACCACTTTACAAACTTGACTGTTGGTAAAAACCTCCAACTATAAACAATTACAAGAAAGAACTCATCAAAGGTAAGATATTTCTTTTGTTACTCTAAGATCGAGAGGATAATAGAGACCGTCGGTATTAGAAGTGATCCTGATGGTCTACCTTAATGACCATAGGTATGTAAAAGGAATATTTGAACAAATATTTCATATTTATGAATGATTAAATTTTTTTTTCATGATATGGTTGCTATGGTATTCTTGTATGTTCTTGTTCTTTTTTGTTATTATGTAATTATGTTTATTTTAGCCTTCACTTACATTTCCTTTCCTTGTCTTTCCCTACCTTTCCAACCCATTCCATGCCATGCCTTTCCTTGCCATTCTGTGCCTTTCCTTTCCATTCCACACCTTGTATTTCCTTTTCTTTCCATGCCATCCTATGCCTTCTCTTTCCATGCCATGCATTGCCTTACCTTTTCATGCCATGTCATGCATTTCCTTTCATTCCTATGCCATGTCATTCCTCTCTGTATCCTGCCTTGCCTTGCTCTGCCATGCCTTTCCTTTCCCTCCCATGCCATTCCATGTCTTGCATTACTGATCCAGATGGATGTCGGTGGCCTCCCACCTATTCCAACTGAGTCATTTTGGCAGTTTTCCAGTTTGGCAATTTTTTCCTAGTTTTTGGGTCCCTGACTTTCAAGGTTGTTTTGAGGCCCTAAACAACATTTTTAATGTTCACCATAGTTAGACAGTAGATGGAGTCAGTTTGTGAATGGAGGAATTTTACGATGACATGTGTATTCCTCGGATAGAAATTTCCAATGGGCTATCGTGCGCCTAAAACAAAGATCATATGAGAAAGTAACAACCCCAGGAAGTTGATGTACTAACTTACCCAAACGTAGCACACATGAATTTTGGTGCTTCATCTTCGAGGGTTAATCTTTTGGATATCTAGGGTTTTTTGACATTCCTGTTTATTGTAAAAAAGCCTCTAGAGCCTCATTATAATCTTCTTCTTGCGAATGATCTCATATGTCACATCTCTTCTCAGAGATAAGCCACCACCATTCTACGAAGATTGTTTTCTGCTGCATTTTACAGTTTCATATTATTTCCTTATTGAATAGAAACCAATTTTAGTGTATATATGTCCTTTTGTGTTAAGCATATTTTGATAATAATCTGTATTCATTTATTTCTACTCATAAAATATGGATCAATGGTATCAGAGTGGTTTGCACATTGGTGTTCTTAATGCATGTCCCCAATGAGGCCAGGGTACATAGAATTGGGTCTTGAGCTTGTTTCTCTTGAGGAAAAAATTTCTCGCACACCCAAAAGACCTCTTATGGAAGGAGAAAAGAAAGATGATGGGACATGAAATACATTCAAAATGTTGCTCGAGGAATCCCTCACACAATAGAGGAATGAGATGATGGATTAGTTTTCATAAATCCTTCGATGACTACCAACAAGTGATGCATCTTCCTCAAATGGAGGCACCACCCCCTTCAAGGTACAAATCAACCTCGATATTCCTATATTTTAAGGTCATATAGGTGCAGATGTTGTAGACAAGTGATTGAATGTTCTAGAAGGGAATTTTTCTATCCATAACTTAACGAATAGAGAAAATATCATTTTTTTGCTCCTCGAAGTCATTCCCGATGTCAAGAATTGGAGGGAAACTTTATGTGAGAAAAAGGAAACAAAGGAACCCTCATTATTTACATTCGCGGTCACCTAGGAGTCCTTCAGGGATGCTATTAAGGAACAATTATACCCTATTGGAAGTTATGATGAACTGTACACAAAATGGACCACACTGTGGCAAGAAAGAGACCAAACAGTTCTCGAGTTCACAAATATATGTCATACCTTGCGCACCAAACTGGGTATCAAGGATTATGAGTGAAATATGGTGCTCAAGTATCATGACGGTATGCATAGATACATACATTATGAAATGGATATTTTGGACATCCCATCCTTGGGCATGACTTATCGATATGTCGTAAAAATCGAGAAGAAGCTTAAACAAAAGATGTGGAAATTTGGGCTTGGGAACCCCTCACAACAAAATCTAGGAAAGGGTGGCCCCAACCCATAAAAAAAGGGACAAAGCAAAGACGAACAACCTCGGGACAACCAATCTAGGTGACAAGCATAGAAGGACACCAAAAAGACAAAGAAATATATCAGGAAGTGGTGTGACTTCCATAAGATCCCCTGGCATAACAATGTCGATTTCCACTGAAAGAATTAGTTGGTGGCTAAGGTGAAATCCTCATAATGAGATGTGGGTTCTGACTCCGATTCAAAACCAAAAAAGGAGAGACAGATCATTGACATAGAACCCAGTGGTATCGTTTCTACCACCAAGCTCTAGCCTGGTGGACCAAACAAGTTATAGGAAGGCGAGAGCATTTTTCATTCACAAATGTGGGTGAAAGGTATCTCGTTTAACTTCATCATTGATAGTGGTAGCCAGAAGAACCTCGTCTCAGTAGAGGTTGTCAAGCAAATCACCCTACCAATAATGTCGCACCCACAACCCTACACCATTGGATGGCTATGCCAAGGAAGTGACATCCATGTCAACAAACAATGCCACCTATCATATGACATCAAGCCCTTCAAAGATGAGGTATCATGTGATGTTTCCCCTCTCAAAGTTTGTAATGTTCTTTTGGCCCAACTATATTTATGGAAATGTCATGTTGTATATGAGTCTAGGCCACACAATGTTATTATTACTTTGAAAAAGAAATTATACAGGATACCCGAGGCAATCCCACCTAGTGCTATTTCCTTGATATATGCCAAGCAATGCAGGAAATCCATCTCTTAGACGTGGAAGTTTGTTTTCTTCATGATTCACTCTCAGAATGAGAGAAATATCATAGCCACATCTATGGTATCCGCAACTGACCTTTTCACACAGTAAAATCAAGTGGATAAGGTTGTTGAAGAATATTCTACACACTCAGGTCAAGCACTCCATCTATATGACCCCTGATGCACCACTTCCCAATGGGCCAATCTATTTCCACTCTATGTTAGAGAATGAGGAGATCAAGAGATATATCCAAGAACTTCCCCACAAGGGGAACATCCATCCCAGCTCATCTCCTTGTGGAAGCCCAATCGTGTTCATACATAAAAAATATGGAACCTAGGGACTCTACATTGATTTTTGGGATCTAAATAAAATCACTGTCAGAAACCGGTGCTCGATTCCCCGAATCAATGACCTCCTTGATCAGATCATGGGGGAAAAATAATTCAGTAAGATTGATCTGAAGTCTGGATACCACCAGGTCCCAATAGAACAAATAGATGTATGGAAGACTGCCTTCAAGTCAAAGGAAGGTATTTTTGAATGGTTATTCATGCTCTTTGGTTTGAAAATTTCTCTAGCGACTTTCATGATGATGATGGATGCTATCCTGTGACCATTCACCAATAATTCTATAGTGCTGTATCTGGAGGACATCCTCATTTATAGAAATACTTGGGCAGAACACTTGCAACATATTCAACAGGTTCTGCAAACCCTATGACAACACAAGCTATACGCCAACTTAGAATAATGTTCCTTTGACATGGACAGGGTCCACTACCTAGGCTATATTGTTGATTGGCATGGCATACATGTGGATCCAACAAATATCCAAGTCATTCGTTATTGTCTAGCCCTAACCACACTCACTAAGCTTTGGAATTTCTTGGTCCTTGTCAATTTCTACCTCAGGTTCATGTTGGTATTCTCCCATATTGCATGGTCCCTCAGCCAAGTAACCTTTGGTGGTGGTAAGGCGAAATTTGTGTGGGGTCGATCCCAACAGTAAGATTTTGATGATTTGAAGCATTTCTTGGCCTTAGCTCCAATAATTTCACTACCGAGCCTAAAACAACCCTTTGATATTGAGATAGATTCTTCAGACTATGTTGTGGGCATCATTCTCACCCAACATGACCACCCTATGGCCTATAATAGTGAGAGACTATCAGATGTTGTACCTAAGTAACCTACCTACGATAAAGAAATGTAATCCATTGTCAATACTTTCGTCTGTGGAGACATCATATTCTTGGGAAGGAGACAATCATCCACACTAATCATAATCCACTACAATTCATGCATACACAAGGAAAATTGTAGAATGACTACCATTAGAAGTGGTCCACATACTTGAAGCTATTCCACCTCAAAATCAAGTATAAAACAAGAATCACCATCCATGTCATTGATTACCTCAGCATACCTCCTGTCATGACACTCACCACGGTGTTAGACTCGTGTAGCCATGAAACCTATGGATGGTCCCAAATCTATGAGACAGACCCAGACTTCACCATTACCTACCAGATGTTGGGCACAAACACATTTTTCTCTAATTTCCATCTTCAGGACTAGCTATTTTGTTGTCTGGGCCATATATGCATTCTATCAAAGAAGCGAGTGAAGATGATCTAGGAATCCCACTACAGTCAGGTGGCATGACACTTCGACGTCGAAAAGACAGTGGAAATTTTGTAGAAACATTTCTACTACCCAAAACTTTGACATGAGGTCACCAAGTATATAGGATCCTACACTGCCTTCACTATTTCCAAAGCGACCACTAAAAAACATGACCTATACACCCCTCTTCTTACTCTTGATAGGCCATGGTAATCCTTCTCAATGGACTATATGTTTGGCCTCCTTTCCACCAAGTGGGGAAGTGACTGTGTTTTTGTGGTTGTTGATCGCTTTTCTAAGATGGAAATTATGGCCGCCTGCAAGAAGAGAATCACAACAAATCCCACTCCCAATATCTTTTTTGAATGAGTCTGGGTACATTTTGGAATCCCACAAACCATTGTCTCAGATTAGAACAATTGATTTCTCATCACATTTTGGTCAAGCCTCTAATCACTGCTAGACACCAAGCTCACCAAATCCATGGCCTTCCACCCCCACGCAGATGGCCAAAATGAGGTCGTAAATCAAACGATCATGCATATCCTACACATGTATAATTCAAAGAACCCTCACACATGGGCTGAGAGTCTTCCCTATGTTCAACACAACTACAATCAATCCCTACATAGCTCAACCGACCACATCCCCTTTCAGGTGGGGTTGGGATTCCAACCATTGGGTCCCATAGATGTTGCACTACCCCTTACGGTCACTTGGGCCGACTCATATCCTATTCCAACTAAAGTTAACAAAGACACCTACTTCATTGATCAGATCCATCACATCGACCAACAGGTTCAGGATATCCTAAAAAAGTCCAATGACAAGTACAAGCAATGCCCTGATCAACATCAAGTTCCATATAAGTTCCAGGTGGGAGACAAAGTTTTAGTTTCACTTGCAGAAAGAACGCCTTACAAGACCCCACCAGAAGCTTCTCTCTTTCTGTTATGGGTCATACACCATCACCAAGGTCGTGGGTGATAATTCTTTTTATCTTAGCATTCCTCATTTTCTTGTCCAACACCCAGTGTTCAATGTGGATCTCCTTCGACCTTATTTCCCACCATTACTGGGCACCTCAGAGATAGAAAAATAACTGAAACCAATAGAGCTCATCCCCAGATGCATACAAAAGGAATCTAGTGATCATATTGTGTACATACATGTGAAGGTAACTCGCCAACAAAGGATCCAACTTTATGGAGTTGTCAAAGCAGTGCAACTCCTGCACCAAGGCAAGTGGCTCACCCGAGGCCAAATTTAGCAAAAATTTCCTCATCTGATGGGGGAAATCAACAAAATGGAGACCACTACTTCCTAAGGGGGTAGGATTGATCCATATGGATGTCGATTTCCTCCCACCTATTCCAACTGGCTCATTTTGGCAGTTTTCCATTTTATCAATTTTTTCCTAGTTTTCGGGTCCTTGACTTCTGGGGACGTTTTGAGGCCATAAAAAACATTTTTAGGGATCTGCATAGTAAATCTATAGAAAAATTCAAATTTTTATGAAAACATGTGTAGTCCTTGGATATAAATTTCCAACGAGCTATTGTGCGCCTAAAACAAAGATCGTATGCAAAAGTTACGACCCCGAGAAGTTGATATACTAACTTACCCAACTAAGGCCTATATAAATTTTGGCGCTTCATCTCCTAGGGTTACGTTTTTGGATGTATAGGGTTTTTGACATTCTTATTTATTATAAAAACTACTTCACAATCTCATTGTAATCATATTATTCTGAATGAGTGTATCCTTCCCATCTCTTCTCAGAGATAAGCTGCCACCATTCTAGCAAGTTTGTTTTCCGCTGCATTTTATAGTTTCAACTTATTTCCTTATTAAATAAAAACCAATTTTACTGTATATATGTTATTATGTTTTAATCATTTTTTGATAATAATATGTATTCATTTCATTCTTCTCATAAAATTCGTATCAATTACCTTTCCTTTCCATGCCATGCCTTGCCTTAGCATGCCATGCTATGGTTGGCCTTGCACTACCTTGGCTTTCCATTGCATGTCGTGCCATGCCTTTCCCTAGCATGTCATGCCATGTCATTCCTTGCATTTCCTTTCCTTTCCATGCCATTCCTTACATTTTGTTTCCTTTCCATGTAATTCCATTCCTTTCCATGCCATGGCATGCCTTGCAATGTTATGCCTTGTCTTGCCTTGCCATGGCATGCCATGACATACCTTGCATTAGCTTGTCTTTACATTCCATGCCATGGATTTTATTTCCTTTTCATGCCATGCCATGTCATTCCATTCCTTTCCATGCAATACCATGCCCTACCTTTCCTTGCCTTGCCAAGCCATGCCTTTCCTTGCCATGCCCTGCCATGTCATTCTTTTCAATGCCTTTTCTTTCTATTCCATGCCCTGCCTTGCCATTCCATGTATTTCATTACCATGCCTTTTTATGTAGTGTCATGACTTGCCATGCAATTCCATGTCTTTCCATGTGATGCCTTTGTTGGCAAATTTAGTGGACAGAATGCAGTGAATGCTTGTCATTGATGACAACATTGAGGATAGCAGAATAAGAAATTTGAATGTAAATATCAGGAGGAACAGCATGGAAGAAGATGCCCACAAACGCTCGAGATACAGAAGTTTGCTGAGAAGAAGGAAGATGGTGACCATTGGATCCCACCCAAATTTCCCGACAGGCCGACAACCGTCAGATCTGCAAAAGTTGCGA